>BPLR01010955.1:0-32516 GCA_021605095.1 Caerostris extrusa
GTTACGTATTAAGCGCCTCCTAATGTAGAAAGTAGAGAAATTAGTTTGTAAAGGATTTAAGGCTGGACAACCTTACCTTCTTGTGAAATAATGCTGTAAATTTCTTGGTCCAGATCCCAAGACTTTAGAGAAGGAGTAGAGAAAGGTGTATTTATTGAAGAGATTAGGAAAAAACACTGATGGAAAATGGTTGCAGGCAATTTGTGAAATTTTATAATCTATACCATCGTAACTATGAACTTTTCCTCTTTGGGAAGGCTTTACGTTTTAGTTCAGAATAAATAAATTGGTTATCTTGACAAATTTAATCTCCACCATAGGCTGTTTTGAAACGTAGATATAAGCGAGAGTTTCTTATCAGTATATACAGGTTGGTTCTCACAGTTTCCAGATAACATATAGTTTCCTCTGCAAGCACATCCCATTCAAACATTTTGGCAAATTCCGGATCTGAGACAATTGTGAGACCGATCATCCAGCTTTGTTGTTAAGTGACAGAACGTGAGCTCCATGTTTTCTTTATTGAGAAGAAAAACCCTATACTTTCACGTTAAAGTCTATTTCTTTTCCTTCTGTATAGTTTTTTGATATCCCTCGCCTTAAAGAGTGGGTTATGTTCAGATAAGTCCCTAGTAAAATGTTTCACCTTTTAGTACTGTAATAACTGGATATTGTTTCGTGCTGTTCTTTTGGTGGCAGGAGATGAATAAACAAAAAATCAAAAAAATGTTATGTTGCCAGCAGCCAAACATGTTATTATCAGTATTTAAAATAGATGGAGAATTGAAACTGGTAAGACATAATTGCTTGTTGTTTTTGAGATGCATCATATTCCATGAGAGAAGGGATTCCATCAATTTTATTGTTTTTTTGACATATGGTTCGTAAAGTAAAAAATACATTTTTTTGAAAGAGAGAATGTGCTATTGTTAAATAGGGAAGTTACGACTTCAGCTTTTCTTAAATTTATTTGCAATTTTGAAATATTTTTGGTGAATGGATTTTTATATGCGTTCATCAGAAAAGAGTTGTCTCGTTTTGTCCGAATGTCAAGTCGAATTACCATAACTTATTTTGTGATGTTATTAATTCTCTCATAAAAACATGGCTTGGACAATTGTCTGAATAAGATTTGCTTAAACTTCCACACTTTTCTTTTCGTATTGACATTGATGATACTATTGTGTTTAACAATGTAGTTTGCGCAACGTTGATTACAAGATGGTTCCTTCATTTTTAACAATAATTTTTTTTTAATTCGAAATTTCGAACAGTAAAGAACGTAGTTTTACCAATTATACACCATAAATTTCAGTTCAAAATTTTGATAATGCGGAATTTTGAAGTTATTATATTGAACAATTTTTAAATAAATATTTCTATTAAAATTTATTGTTTTTGATCATAAATTTCAAAATAATACCGAAATCAAACTCGTCAAAAAAGTAATGAAACGTCATGAAATAATCAAAAATCTTCAAAAGATTCAAATTTGTTTTTCTTAATTTGAGAGTATGCACTTCTGAAAATAATATTTTAAAGTAATTGCTTTTGAAAGATGTTAAACAGAAACATACTGTTTAGCTCTACCTTGTTTCTTTTGAATTAGAAAAGCTTTATTTTGTTTCGTCAATGATTGCAACCCTTAACGAATATTTTAAAAAACCTCTTGTTTTGAGCAACCACTTCTCTTAAAATGTAATTGTAAACTTCCGTTCTTCTCTGCCTTCGATTTAAGTTTCCTTTATAAAAATTCTCTCTTTATTTTGTAGAATTTCCAACTAAAAACATTTTAAAGCAAAATAATTGAATCTTCCTCTTTTTATTTGACCAATTTTTAGTGAAATTTAGAAAACTAGACATAAATGAAAAATAAAAATCCTCATGTATTTGAATTAAATTTCAAAAAATGTGAATATATCTTTAACAATAGTAAGAAATAATCAAACCTTTTCAAGCTTTTGATGCCTCTTTTCAAATATATTCAGGTGTTTTTTTTTTTTAAACTGTGATTGAAGTTTTATTTATGGAACTAATATTTTTAATTAACTGTCGATAAAATTTTCAATTCATTTCATGCAATATCTACTTTTAAGAATGGTATTAAAAATAAGTTCAACATTATAATACTTTAAAAAAATTTGCTCCTTCAACAGTATTCATTTGCAATATTTTTTAGATAGACTAGGATGATTGTTGGACAAGACAGAAATATAAAAAGAAATGAATTTTTTTTAATTTGTTTTACATTTTGAATAGTCATTTAAAAATCATGCATTTTAGTTCCATACATAATTTCTTCTTTAATAACTTGAATTGTGATGGAATATTTTTCATGCTTATGTGCTTAAGGTATGTTAAGACTATAGTAAGTTATTATGGTAAGATGTCTTGTAATTCTGCAGAATACCTGGAATTATTGTTGTAACAATTATTTTCCCTTTTCTTTCTTTTTGCACTTGTTGGTTCAGTAAAGAAATCCTGAAATCAGGAAAATACTAACTTTTTAATTTTTTCTAGTGTATCCTATTCTTTTTTTTTTATTTTGCTGTATTGAATTTGTTATCTCATTCTTTAATTTAAAAAATGCAAAAAAACTTCAAATGTATGCCTTGTTGTCCCTCAAGATAATCTTGTCCTTCGTTTGTATCGCTTCCCATGCATTTTTCTTTGTCTCTCAAGAAGCACGATTTATTACCGCGTTGAAAAGTGTCACAGATTCTTTTATCTTCGACGCGTATTAAAAAAATGCGTCTCTAAATAAACTGGTGAGCTAAAAGCACGAACGCTATAAAGCTGCCTTCAAATTTCAAGTACCACCTGTTCTTCTGAGATGAGACATCCCATCTTGCAAGCCACCTACCTCCACACACACGACCGCTGTCAACAAACTTCATTCTAAAAATCCATCCTTCTTTTCAAGGCCTTTACCGATGGAAAACATTTTTATCTCAGAAGCGGATATGGCGCCCCAAGTAGCCCCATGCTGCGATTCCTAATTTAGTGCTGATGAAGTTTACAACTAGTTCTATTGATGAAGACAATGAAAGCATTTATTCAAGATAATAGAATCGGGGTTATTCACTCCGTGTTTGATGACGAAGTTGTCCTTAATTGTGGTTTCTCTGACACGAAGTAAATGAATGGAAATTAGTTACTGTGCCTGGATATTGTCACGCAGAGAAAGTTAGATATAAGGGCGGAAAAAATTCATGTATTTATTTAAGTCTTACCATATGAAATGTTAATTTTTTACCAATTGTATATCAGTTTATTAAAATAAATTACAAATTATTCATATTTGATTTCCATCTTATTATGGTATTAACATTAAAAATATATTGTATGTATTCACTAGAAATTCAGTGTGTTTTTCTGACGCTTCACAAAATTCCAATTCTATAAAACAGGCCTTTTATAAGATACCAGATGATGACTGCTAAGTACAAGTGCACATCTTTTTAAAATTATTTCATTCATAATTGTTTCCTTCATGAATATATAGATATTTTACTAAATTTGTTCAAAATTCGGTAAAATAATTTAAGTAAAAATTGAATCCCTTAAAACCCCCTCGTGAACGTCAGCTTAACAGATTCAGAACTATACTTATACTATTTGAAACCTTATCAAAGATGAATATAATAGGAGAGCAACCAATATAAAATCAACTTATGCGTTTCTTGCTAAAAACAGTTTATACTTAAAAGCTAAATGATTTAATTCTTAGCACTTCAGAATTTGTTTCACTGTTTTTCAATTGTCAATGTATTTTGCCAACAGCACTAGACTTTCATGATTTGCATTGATTTAATTAAGTATAACTCGGCAGCGTTTAAATTTGAAAGCTTATAACATTTGAGAACGTTAATTATAGATTAATATTTTATATAATATTTACCCAGAATACATACAAAATATATATTCGATTTTATCATTGTATAGCTGCGTACTTTAAAGAGTATTTGGTATTAGCTCCCTTGCTTATGTAGAACAAAAAGATTAGATTTAATACAACTCACACGGCAGAAATGCCTTTGCTTTTTAGAAAAATGTTGAAATGATGCTATATACTACAGAAATTCCACTGCATAAAAGTCACAAAATCTAATTGGCAATGTGTGGATTTGCCTTTGCTTAGAAAATGTTGAAACGATGCTATATACTAGTAAAAATTCCACTGCATGCAGTCACAAAATCTAATTGGCAATGTATGAATTTGCCTTTAATTAAAAGAATGTGTCAATCCAACGATTTTTAGGCGGCGAGGTTCAGATTCTTTGAGCTTGTTCTGAAACTCCTGTCTTGATTAGCATGGTCTCGGAAATTCAATTCGCTGTGGAAAATATTTAATTAGTTCTCCTTGCGTAGAAGAACGTAGAACGATGGAAGCATCTAAATTAATGGGAGTAAACCTGAGTGGAAGTATATTTTTGCTTAATGCCAGAACTATGTTCTTTCTATGATAAAAGCTTTTAGTGAGCTGGAAACTAAATGCTAATGGAAGATTTTCCTAGTAAAAATTGTAGTGTTTTCGGAAATTCAAGTACACTTTTTTATCTTGACAAATCTAAGTAAACGTGCTATTGATTATTTATTTTATGAAATCATTATTTAATATGTTATGTTAGATACATAAAGTTACTCTAAAGGTAATTTGTAATTATAGAAAGGATATTAAAAATTATCATTCTATGTCTATTATACAGCTGAAAAAATCATTATTAAAACGTTTCCAGTTCCTTATTCATTTTAAACAAAAGCTTGCAACATAAAATTTTTATCATGAGTTTTCGAAACGTGAGGTTTTTAATCTTAAAATTCTTATTAAATAGAGCTCTGTCAACTGGTTGAATGAAAAATGAGAATATTATATGCATTTCAGTTAATGCAAGAGATGTGACAAAAACCTAAAAAACAAAAGTTTTGTTGCTTGAACCTAATTTAATACATTCGATGAAATGGAAATAATAGAAATTATTTATTTTTCTTCTTCATATCTTAGAATGCTTTTAGAAATCCATTTTCATGCAATTTTACTTTCATTATAACAAACCGTAAAAAAAACATGGAACAATCACCATTATCTTTGCTTCAACATGTTTTAAAATTTGAAATGTAGAAATAGCTATGTTGGGAAATAGATTTTGTAAATAATATGTGTTAAGAAAGCAATGTTGAAGCCCTTTGGAAAATAATGATTCTCAGTGGATTGATTTTCTCTCTCTCGGTAAATGTTGAGGTAAAATTCTATGTACGCCATGCTTTTATGCCGCTCTTAGTTGACAAATAGTGTTCTGAAAACACAATGCATTTTTGTCACCATAGAAACAGTTTAATGAAACTCTACTTGAGGCAAATGTATCGCAAAAACAAGGCATGACGGATAAAAATTTCTCACTCTATTGTCGATAATATAATAACTTTTTATTGTTCTTTTCGATCTTTAATATTTGTGCACTTGTATTAATATTGTCAATGTAATTTAGAAATTTCACTTAATTATCTTCATCCACTTCAAAGTTAGTGATTAGTTTTATTGCCATTTATTTTATTTATTGTTTGGGTCTTTATTACTTCTCTGGCATCATCGATTTTTTTTCGCTCTAATCAAATAAGCAGTAGAGAAAGCTGACTTAAGTTCTTTTTATGCTGTGGTGTTGTGGACAAAGATATCTTTTCATTTTCCAGTCTTGAATTTTCACTTTTCTTTCAGGCAAAGACGTAAAAAAGTGATGTCTGGGAAATAACGTATCTCTGGACAGTAACTTGCCTCGACAATAAAACGAGCCGTTTTTTCGCTTTATTCCATAAAGTTTCGAATATAAAAAGTAAATAAATAAATAGAGATCATCTCTTTCCATGATAAAGCGAGATACAAAACGACCGTAAAATTTATTTCAGAGATAGTAAAGAGTTCCACATTGCGGTTGCGTGGGTTCCCCCATCTTTATATCGGCGGAATTGCGTAACTCTGAGGATGATTTTGTATTAGTAAGTGGTCCTCATGCTCTGTTTACTTTTCTTAGATTGCGAAAACGCAATTCTGAAAACCAGTAGGAAAGAGTCTCTAGAAAATTAACAATAAAGGAAGAAAGAGATTTCTTGTGAAAGGCTTCTATTCGAAGAAATTCTGTTCAGATCCCATACCATCCACTATATTCATGTTTTGCGTTGTTTTCTTTTGATTTGATCTTCTCTTTCCTATGAAAAGTCGAAAAGTCTTACAATTTGGTGGAAAGGACCAAATATATTGGGTAGAGCTTCATTGTCTGATTACCTTATTTATTTATTTATTTTTCATTGAAGTTACGTTAAGTTTACGAAAACATCTAAACTTGGGACATTTTATAATTAAACTTTTTCTGTATAAGTTTTAATACCAAAGGTTTGCAAGTTATCTGAAGTCTCTGTAACTTTTTGATAAAAGTTTTCGTGAGTATAGTATGTGATGGAAGACATTACTATAGTTTATGCTTGCTTGCTGTTACTTGCAATGTTGCTATTCTTTTATGCTTGCTTGTTGTTACTTGCAATGTTGCTATTCTTTTATGCTTGCTTGCTGTTACTTGCAATGTTGCTATTCTTTTATGCTTGCTTGCTGTTACTTGCAATGTTGCTATTCTTTTATGCTTGCTTGTTGTTACTTGCAATATTCTTTTATGCTTGCTTGTTGTTACTTGCAATATTCTTTTATGCTTGCTTGTTGTTACTTGCAATATTCGTTTATGCTTTTAATGCTTAATGCTCTTTTATGCTTAATATTCTTTTATGTTTTTAAATGTTACTATTCAAAAATCCATTGATCGTATTATTTTTAATTGTATCCGATCATTCAGAAATCTTGAAACCCAGTAAAAAAAACAATTCTTATGGACCTCATATTCTTTAGTTTGCATAGTCTTAACTAATATTTGAATTTCATTTTGTTAATTTCTAATCTCTGAAAAATATTTTGAAATAACAAAAGTACTTAGAAAACATTGAAGGCCACAAAATAATTTAATATGAGGAGAATGCATCTGTCATGAATCTGACAGATCTGAATAAAAAATCTGACATGAATTTTTAGATACAGACATTAAACGAAGTTGCATTTCAGAGTTTACATTCGGAAAGTAAATTTAAATATAAAACATTATTATTGTTGAATTACACTCGTCGAGCTTTAAGTAACTGAATATTTAACATTAAATTTATTGAAACAGTGAGGAAATCTAATGTAATAGAACGTTAAATAATAATAGTTTACGCTATAATTCTAAATATGTCGACTGTAAAACAAACACAAACTTTTGTACGAACTTTATACATTATCAATTGACAAAAATAAATGGAAATTTGGGCTGAAATTGTCATTTATTTTTGTTATTAGTTCAGACAATGTTCAACAATGTCAATTAAAAAACGATGTAAGAGTCAGTGAGTTTCCAACAATTTGCATAGACCTTTTAATAATCTAATTTACTGTTATTAAAATTAGTGAAATAAATAGTAATATGTTTTCACTTTTGTTTCTTTTAAAAAAATTATTTTATTACTTGTCATTTTTCAAATTTGCACAGTTTATTTAATGCTAAGTCATTTAAGTGGTTTCTTTACTAGAAAAAATTCATTTTTAAAGTTGATCGCACAGGAGAACTATCATGACATTTTTTATATATCTAGAAACTTTTTATAGTATTTTTCAACAGATAAATATAATAAGTTACTTCAAAAAAATTAATTAATGAAAAGAGTTTACTATATTATTCGAAATAATATTTTAACATTTATTTGTAAAATATACTTTAGATAACTTTTTTTTTTATGTTAACGATATAGATCTTGTATTGTTTGAATAAGTTAAGATAAATCTATTTACGTCAAAGACTATGTATAAATCTATTTATTTAGTTTTAAAAATGTTTTCTTTTTTTCTAGTTTTCTTTTGCTCTATTTTTAATTATAAATTCATTTATTAAAAACGTGGCCTGAAAAAATTAGTGATCTATGACCCTATTTTTATTATATTTAGATCAATGATACTAAAAATAACATGTGTTTGTTTAGCCTTTTTCCCCCTCAATGATACAGGGTAGCAGTTTTTCGTAATGCATATTAAGGCATTTGAGAGAAAAATCGTCTCTGTATTGAAAAATAAAGTAAAAAAAGTATAAAAATCTAATATATGAAAGCAAAGTGGCATATCAAGCCTTTTGAAATTTTTATGGCATAAAATAGGAGCATGATCTATCTATTTACGTACTCTCTTGCATTAGTTTTGCTTCTATAAACTCGATTTTCCCCGCTATAATTTTCTTATATCAAAATGCCATTTTATCATAAGCTAGTTATTATTTATTTATTTATTTTTATTATACGAATATCTTTTAGTGAAATTTTCAGTGTTTCATCGTAGTTTTTGTTTAAAATTGCTAAAATAACTTTACCTAGTCACCAGATCAACATAAAATTTCCAAAAATTGTTTATTTTTCCCATGTCTGCAGTATTTGACAGTTGTTATAAAAGTGTGTTTTGTAGTTGTCTTAAAAATACAAATGTACAAAATTTGTTATATAAGACGCCATGTAATTCTGAATTAGTAATACTATGATATATCTATAATGGTGATCGTTACCTAGAGCAAATAAATAAAAAGCAATTTCATAATTAGCTAATATGTTGGCATTTAAATTTATGTAGTAATTTTTTTATTGTTGTTGCTCTCAACATAAAAATAAGTCGAATTTTTAAATGCCAAAGAAATTGTATGTACTTTTTAGCTGTTAAATGTTTAATAACAGAAATAACTTATCAAAATCGTTTCTCCAAGTTGAGACAAAATAAATGGATAAAATTTCAAAACTTATAAGCACAAACCACAAAATCCTAACAGTGTTTTCTCCTGTATTTACAGATGCTTTGCATTGTTTTAAACAGATGTGTGTTATTTATTAAGCGTATTTTATGTTAGAACAACTATCCAACATAACATCCTTTTTTTTTCTTCCTACATAGGTAGGGCTTTTCTATAGTTACTTTCTACTGTCCCGAAGGAAGGGGAGAATTAGGTCAATAACCTTTTTGACATATGGTGGAAGGATGAAATATAACAGAAAATGAACGGAAACATGACATACATTTATTCACGGCTTGAGGTTTAAAAGCAAAGTATAAACAAAAAACTGATCTGAAATTTATTTTTAAATGAATCAGGTGGGTTGTAGAATATGATACGCGGGCTGTAATTGGTCTTCGGATTTTTTGCGGATAGTTTTTGATCTTTTCGTTGATCAAAAAAACTATCTAAACGTGTTTTATGTATTCTTTTCTTAATTGGAAGACTATTTATATCGCAGCAATTCTATTCCAGCAGCGTTTGATGTTACATATAATTGGCTACTGTTGTTTTAATGTGAAAAGCTTTAGATATTCTGCAAAAATAGAAACATTTTAAATTTAATCAAGATTTGGACTTGAGAATACCAAAAGTTTTCTTTGTTGTATTTATTTAAAGTTATGTATTTGAAAGTAAAAAATGAATATATTTAAAACATAGATATTTTAAAAGAGTCTTTTATTAATAATAATAATAATAATATTGTTATTATTATTATTATTTGTGAACGCCTAATGATCTTTAAGTGAATGTTTTCTATTTAAATTTAGATTTAATGTTTTGTTTACAAATTTTATTCATTTTAAAACATTTGGCTGGAAATATATTTTTACATTTTTAATTCAATGCACGAGGTATAATATTGAACAAATTTGATTAATAAATATATATTTATTAATTACATGTGATTTTCAAGTTAACCCATTTAAAACTGAAGTTACGAAAACGCAATATTACATAAACTATTTTTCTTTCTATTTTCTGTGATAAATTTTTCAAATCTATTTTACTGCGTGCTATAGAGAAAGTTTCCATAATAACGAGTAAAAAAATATATTTGATGTCGCATGATCATTTTTTATAAGTTGTTCTTTTGGACAATTGCATAGATTATTTTTCTTTACTTTTGAGTTACTCTCATAGATGACAGTACCAGTCGAAAATATTTATGAAATTATGTTTTTATTCTACCAAACTATAACTACATGTAGAAAATGTAACGTGCATGTACATAACAAAGCTTTAAAAAATGTCATGTATCGGAAAAGTAATCGTTTTTGGAATGACGCTGCGATGTCGGCATGATTCTGTAAGTGTAAAAATATTTTCTGTTTTCACTTTTTGTTCTTTTAATTAGACACAGAAAATGCAAAAATTGACTTTTTGAATGAATAAAATTTAAATGGAAAAGGATTTATTCTTTAATAGGTTAAATGATATATTTATTAAATAATCAGCATTTATAATAATCAGTATTTTTTGTTTGTTTTGTAAGAAATTACTAGATACCTTCAGAATTTGACAACAGCTTCATTTTTGTCATCTTTGGTGAAGTTAATAATTCACTTGACAATTGAAACTATATAGGTTTTCCAATGCTGGAGCAAAAGCTATTTAATTTAACATTCCATTTTATTTACCGAGATTTCAGTTAGCATCATACACGTAAAACAAATAGTTACTTAGTTCCTTTTAATTTAAATGAAAAAAAAAAAAAAAAAAAGAATTTCAGTGTTTGTTTTATTCGTGAGCAATTTAACTCTTCTGTATTTACCAAATGATTTCATGTGACAATTCCACAAATTATCTGTAACGGCTGTTCTCACAACTTACATTATAATTTTTATTTAGTATTTTTTTATATAATTAGCAATTAAATTTCATTAAGTATTGTAATATAATAAAAATGTAATAGCTTGCAAATTTATTTTATCAAATTAAAAGCATTATAAGCTCACATGTTAAGTAACTTAGCACGTTGATTAGTCAAATGTTTTTATTTTTTTATTTATTTAAAATTTTTTTCACAAATATGTGTTTATCCAAACAGGTTTGCTCATTTTTAGCATCAACCACATCTACTTCGTTTAGCACAATTTTAAAATGAAACACAGTTTTGCAATCAATATATCTTAAAGATTAAAAAGAGATCCTGTATCCAGGCTAGCACGTTATTGACAACAAAATGTTCTAGCCTGAAAAAATAAAATAATAAGTATGGAATAAAAAAAAATTATAATGTTTAAATTATTTAATTTATTAAATTAAAACTGGATCGTGCTCCCCTGTTTTGATATCTCATCAAAATTTTAAAATCTTTAAAAAAAAAAAAATTATGCATTTAAGCAAAATTTATATATGATAGTCACAAATAAGCCACAATAATATAAGATTGGCATATATCATGTGGCTATCTTATATGAATGCATCAGCGAGCAGTAGACTGCGCATCCTGATTATGAATAGCTTGGTAAGTGGAGTCGGATGCGTTGATTTGTTTCAACAGCTTTTGTCTTTTTAAAAGTTGCTCTCAAGAGACATAAGTTGGGCCTGTAATAAACTTTTGATGAATCCTGCTATTGTTTCGTCTCAAAACAAAGCTAAGATCACGAGCGCTATCCCAAGGCAAATAAAGTCCGTTTAAAGTAGAAACCGACTTCGAGAATAACTACCATTTCGGTATTTCTTTTGAAAAACGTGGCGCATTGCCAGATTAACACTTCTGAAAAGTTGTTTTAACAGCTTTCGTCTAGCACTCGCCAAAACTCTCGATCAGACTTCACCAAATGACACGTTTGGACTCCTCTCACGAGTTTTATTTTTCGTTATACAATAAATTATTGCTGGAGTTAATTCATTTCAGCATTTTCTATGTTTCCTTTTTCTTTGTTGGACGGAAAGCACTGTTCAAAATAAGTTCAAATCAATTGGTGCTCTCTGTCTGCGTGCCGCAGATTGTTTTGGTTCTTATTATAAGTTAAAGAAATAACAGAATTGCTTTTAGCTGTTTTTCGATTGTTGAGATGGGATCTTTTGCTTGCTTTTTCTCTTTATAGCTGTAAATATTTGAAGTACACAGTAGCTAGTTTAATTTTATTTATAAATATCAAGTTTTTATATATTGAACGATATATTATCCATAATTATTCTGAGATGACTTCTATAAAAGTTTGTATACACTTTTAATTCATGAATTGAAGCTTACAATTTTAATAAGCTTAATAATTTTGCATAAAAAGTTCTAAAGCTGAAATTATGAAGATAATTAAAATTGTAAGCTTCATTTCATGAATTAAAAGTGTATGCTAATTTTAGTAACTGCAAAAGTGTATGCAAATTTTAGTAACTAAGTGCATGCTAATTTTTAGTAACTAAGTATGTATGCTAATTTTAGTAACTAAGTGTATGCTAATTTTAGTAACTAGTGTATGCTAATTTTAGTAACTGTATGCTAATTTTAGTATCTGAGTGTATGCTAATTTTAGTATCTGAGTGTGTATGCTAATTTTAGTATCTGAGTGTATGCTAATTTTAGTATCTGAGTGTATGCTAATTTTAGTATCTGAGTGTAGTATCTAATTTTAGTATCTGAGTGTATGCTAATTTTAGTATCTGAGTGTATGCTAATTTTAGTATCTGAGTGTATGCTAATTTTAGTATCTGAGTGTATGCTAATTTTAGTATCTGAGTGTATGCTAATTTTAGTATCTGAGTGTATGCTAATTTTAGTATCTGAGTGTGTATGCTAATTTTAGTATCTAAGTGTAGGCTAATTTCAGTATCTAAGTGTATACTAATTCATATGCTATGCAAAATAAATGCAGATATTGTTTCGAAATTCTCACTATATATAAAATAATTACAGTGATTTAATCATTTGAAGATGTATAAATATTCCTAAGAATGATATGTAAGCAATTTACATGTAAAATAGATGACTTATTTTCAGTGAAGGCATTTCCTATTTTTTAAGTGACATCTTTCAGTTATTTTTACACAATTATTATAAATTGTAAAAAAAAAAAAAAAAAGATTCTTAGAAATACATTTGTCGTTTCCTTCAAAACATTTTTGTCTGAATTATGGTCGAATTTCTATGTTCATAAAAGGAAATACTTTATAATATGATCACCTGGATAAATAAAACTTTTTAATGATTTACCTATAGGTTTTTTTAACCTGTTAAAAAATAATATAAAATACATCCTCATTTGAAGAGTGGATACATCTGTTTTATTCATTGCCTCTTAAACTGGTGAAAGAGGTTTTTTTTTTTATTATTCAGCCCTTCATAAATAATAAATTTTTCCAGGAGACTCTGGCGTTTGTTTTCCTCCTTAAAAGCATTGTGATTTTTAAAATATTTTTTCCCCTTGAATAGCTTCAGTTGATGCATCTGAAATGACTGAGGGCTCCCCCAAAGCGAGATGTGATTTCGCTTTTCATATAAATCGATATTTTATTCATCAATTTTTGGAACGGTAGCTGTAGATCTCTAGCTGAAGGGGTATATCGAAAAAAAGTTAACGTCGATGAATAGTGCAAATATTTAAATTCACATATTTTCTTAATACATATAACACATGCTGGAAACACCATTGAAGTTTTCAACTTTGTCCTTGTATTATATGCTCATTTGGGTATATAATACAAGGACAATGTTATTCTTTTGTTTAAAATGTTTTATATTCACTATATATATATATATATATATATATATATATATATAGAACGAAAAATAATGTAATAAAGAATTAGATACATGGCATAACTTTGATTTAATAAGTGTTTTAGAATTTGAACTGATTTTGCGGTAACAAAAAACAAAAGTGATTAATCATATGCATTTTATTTAACAAAACAAATTTTATTCACAACAAAGCCTATTCACAAACATATGTAGATCCATGGAAACTTTGCCATTAGAGGTGGGAAAACTGGTAATTTTCGTTAATGTTGTCAACCGTTAATGGTAATATAAATTAACTAATTTTAGGCGTTAAATTTATCACTTCTTAATTCTTTTTAATGTGTGGTAAGTTATGCACATGAATACCAACAACCAAGACAACAATATACAACCAATATATACAACCAATATATATAACCCAATATATACAACCAAGAACATTAATTTGAATTGTAACATAGTAGATTTCTCGATAAATATATTCTAAAGAAATATTACATTTTTGTGTTAGCGTAATTGTTGAATACAAAAAAAATATAATTTTCTGGAGATGAAAAAAAAAAAAAAAAATTTCCAATTCAATATACTGAACTAAAATATTAAAAAAAGATGCATTTTGATTTGGTTTCTTTTCTTAAAAATTTTATAGAAAAATAGATATTATTTTAAAAAAGATATGCTGTCAGAAATTTTTAATCGCAATTGAATTTGTTTATTAATTAAATATTTCATTTATTTCACAAATGCCACATACAGATTAGCACTTATGTCATTAAATAAAATAAAAGATTTATTTATAATTATAAAAGATTATATAAATTTTTTTTTTTAAAAAAAGTTTATAAAACAAATATGGTTTTGAATATACGAATTTTTCCAGGCTTAAATATAAATAACTTTTTCTTAAATGCGTATCTGAAAAGATGGCTATCATAAATGTATGCATGAAAAATCAATCTGTTGATCCATCGATAATCTGTTGATCTATCTGTGAAATATATTTTCGATTAAAAATAACACTCTTTTAGAAGAAAATTTTTTGTCCAATATTTCGTAATATATTACAAACATAGAAGACTCATCATTTCTCGATTTTAGTTAACTTTCTTTATTTCAACGTGTTTTTTTAATAAAAAATTTTATTAAAATTTTATTAATTCTATTAGCATTAAAAAAAATATTTATTGTGTAATATCATATCTGATATCTGTTATATGATATCATTGCAACCTATTATATTTTTAAGCGATTAGAGCAATCTCATTTGCAAAACATTCACTGTAATATTTATCTATAATTTAATCATGCAAAAGCAATTAAAAAGTAATATAGAAAAGATAGTAGTCATCAAGCAATCGAAAAGTTTAATAAGAATCCTTAAGTTTTAAATAACGCAGCCGCGAATTCTAGGGTTGTATTTAAATGGAATTGATTTTAACATCTGTTAAAAAAATTTTAAAAATATCAAATCCTTGCTAACCGAAGAGTTGAGTCGACTGACATTAAACTATACATAGCGCCAAAGCTGTGAAGCACTGTGGAATAACTACTGAAATCAACTGCTAAAAAAACCTTCCCTATCCAAAAACATGAATTTAACTACTTGGACAAAAAAGTAGCCTACTCATCGCTTCTAGCTTTGACATTGAGTTCCACTGCTAAAAGTAACAGTTAATTTTTGTTTCGTCAGCTGAAGTTGATCGTTAATTTTCGTCAACGTAGTTAAATTAACAACTATGCTAATATTTACACAAGCCTTATTGTGCTTGCTTTTATCTAGAAATAACCACGGCTATTTTGCTGCGCAAGATTTTAAAATATATTTTACATGAATAACATGTTAGAACATGTTCTTAGTATTCCTATTAAATAAGTAATAAATTCTTGAAAAAAACATTTGTCGATGGTTAAATTTTTTATAGCCAAGAGACTTCGGTGTTAGTGAAAAGACAGAAATAAAAACATAGCACAGTTAAGAAAACACTGCACCTAGGCTAGTGTATTATTAATGAAATTCTTATCTCCTATTTTTTAATAAATTAGGAAACAATGAATGAAATATTTTTATGTGCTTACTTTTTAATTTAAATTACAGCAGAATCATGTTTAGTTTTCATTAAAATATGAACATTTTTTTAAGAAGAAGTTACTTACTATATGTCTTTTAAAGTAAACATGTGATGAAGCCGACCGCGATTTTTACATTCCTGATTTAAACTTATAAAAGGTTTTGATAAATTTAATAGGTAGAATAAATAGTTACAATATCTTTTAAAGTCGTATTTGTTCAAGAAAGTTCTATCTTAGTATATTTTCAATGAAATGTAATCATTAAAACGTTTTAGAATCGGTGTATTACCAAACTGTTTTTAACTTTATTTAAAAAAACTAATCTAAATGGCGTTGATAAACATTGAGTTTAAATAGATAATGCGTGTTATTTTTTCAATTTTAAGCGGATAGTTAGAATATGGTCGAGAAATACTTTTAACTCGGATGAAAATGGCTAAATAAAAGAATTCGAATTTCACAAATATTTCTGTAATGAAATGTAATGGGTGTATTTAAAATTTTCGAAATATTTAAATTTCGTTTCTGCTTATCAAAGTTGTGATAAATGAAATTTGACTTTAAAAAACACTACCATTTGAAAATGTAATGTTCGAATTATTTTTTATTTTAAAAATATTTTTTTATAAATTGTTGGAAATTATGTTTCTGCTTGATTATTTTATGAAATAGTTTCAGATTCTTTTCCGTAGAGAGTATAATCATGTATATATATTGAGATTTATATAGATGTTGCGTTTTAAGTGCTACTCTTGGTTATTCATCATCGTAACATCTATTTCATCACAGCGATATATCATACTCAATTTTTTTTTCGTTGCCTGCTTTTAAGGATTAAATTTCTAATTACAGTAAAAGAAATTGGACACTTGATTGAGGAGGATGGGCAATTTTTAAGTTCGATATTTCTATGATAATGTTCTAAGTGCTTTGAAAGCATATTCAATATTTTTGCTATTCTCTGGAAGCAATGAGTGAAAAAAAATGTAAATTGAGAATATTGTTTTGTTGCCAATAAATGATTACTATATTCCACAATTCGGAAGAGGAAGTCTTTATCACATTTCTCAGAGAAGGATGTAATGTAGATGTTGCAAGACCTCATCACTGACATACTTTTTCTCCCTTGTTCAGTGACTATGACAGGCTAATTTGTATTTTTAGGTGGTTTTTACAGATTTTTTTTATTGCCGAGCTGTCTTTAAATGTGGCGTATTTAGTATCGTCTTTCCATACATATGTGTGTCTTCATCAATCAACTTTCAACTTAAATTGTATTTTAAAAGTTGTGTTTACATAAGCAGCGTGACAGAGGAAGTTAGTTTTTCGAGACAAGTGTCCAGTTCCTGATCGTCTTTCCGCTTAATTCTTCCTTGAATGCTCGTCTGCAAATAACGCGTATTTAGATGTACTTTATTGAGCATTTAGCATACAAAAAGAAAGAGTTTGAGTATAAGCTAGTGCTACTATGAAGTGCATATATTTTTGAGATGAAGCACATGATATCGTTTTAGTGATGCAATTTTAGTCTGTAGCCTTAACTGGCAGTTTGATGTATCACAGCACGATTTACGTTTATTTCGTGTTTGTTGCTACGCCCTTCGGAAGCATAATTTTCTTTATAATGTGCCCGTATATCAAAAAACCGTATATTTATATTTATTTGTAGACATTTGGGTTTATTTTTTAATGTATGTGATACTTTTTATGAGCTGTTCTTGAACCAGTGCTACTTTTTATTCTTTTTTATCGAGTATTACTGGTTTTTATGTTAAAGAATTAATCATAAATAAATTATTTGTATGACCATGATTAGTTAGTTCTATCAAGATGAATTTAAATTTCCATTTCCTGGAATATAATTTACCCTTAAATGTATGTTTTTTCCCGTACCATTGTCTTATTGTTAGGGTATATATTTATTTTGCTGACGAAAGATTCATAAATTCAGCTGCAAATTATCTCCAAGTAGCTGAACATAACCGTCTCCAGTCAATGATTGGTTATTTGACCAAAAACCCAGTCCATGACATGTAAAAACAGCCCATACCATTATGGAGCTACCACCAGCCTGTGACAACATGGGTCCATAGCCTCGTAGGACTTCTCCACATTCGAACGCTACCAGCAGCTCTTAACAAATGGAATAGTTATTCCTCTCACCAAGCAACGTTTCTCTTATCATCTAGGGTTCAACGATATGTTCACGAGCCCAGCAGAGGCGCTGCAACCCATGGTGTGTTATTAGTAAAAGCACTAAAGTCGGTCTTCTGATGCATGTCCTATCAATATCAAATTTCGCCGCACTGATCTCACTGACACGTTTCACAAACTTCCCACATTGATTGATGCTGTTATTTGATATAGTATTGCTTGTCTGTTAACACTGACTACTCTACGCTCATGTATATAGTCTCGGTCATTAAGTAGACGCTCTCGACCTCTGCGGGAGGTAATGCTGGAAATTATACATTCTCGTCACACATTGACACTGTGGATCGATGAATATGGAATTCCCTAACAATTTCCTAAATGGAAACCCCATGCTTTTAACTCAGTTAGCATTCTGTGTTCAAAGTTGTTAATTCTCATCGTGCGGTCTTAACCACGTCTGGCATTTTTTTCACATGAATCACTTGAGTACAATTGCCTGACAATATGCTGCCATTTATACATTTGTTACATGATGCTACTACCATCTGTTCATTTGCATATTGCTATCCTATGACTTTTGGCACTTCAGTGTATATTCTCTGCTGTCTTCTTATATTGCTATAATATTGTAAAAAATTTATGTTCTTATTTCTGTAAGCCTTCAGTTTTCATGTGAAAAAAAATTGTACGCTTGTTTAAAAAAAAAAAAATCACAGTGGTAACAGATATTCTTACCATTTGTTTAAAATATAAATTTTGGTATCCGACACGAAATATCATGCCTGTAATCTTAGTGCGTAACTGTGGCACTATTAAAATTTCCAAAGCTTTCTTCCAAATTAGTTAACAAAATCCAAAAATATCTATGTCCTGAAAATATTCAAGACTTTAAAATTTCAAGCGTATAGAATTTTTTTTTCTTTTCTGTATTTAGTGGTAGAATCATTCTCTTTTCAGGATTACGTTGTACATGGTCATTAAACAACACTTGATAAATGCAATAAACGTTGTATTTATTGTCCTACCAGTTCGTTTAAATATAAATTGTACTATCTTGTTTATGAACTCACGCTATAAAACAAAAAGTCATCTATAGCTCTCATAATTTGCTCATTTTGTTAAAGTTTGTCATTGAATAACTGTTCATAAAAATATTATGTTAGCTTATCCGTGCATCCACCAAAGTGACGGAATTTGTTTGGTATAATTTACCTGATTTTTGTTAAGTTAAGTATTGGAGAAAAGCCCACACATGAAAAGAAATGGGAATCATTGTATATTAATTCATAATGTACCTGATTTAGTTAAATGCGTTAATGAGAAAAGTGTTTTTTTACTTACTTTGTCTCTTACGATCATAAATGCAATTCCACCCGTAAGGGAATTAATCGTTTTAACCTCACTTCCATTTCCCCAGTTTTGCCCCATAATTTGCATTTGTTGACGGAATTATCTTATTACTCCAGTGGCAGGAGAGAGTTTCCGTAAATAATTTTTTTTCTTTTGGAAATGTTCCTTAATTGGTTGCTTCAGGAAATTGACTTGCCCCAGTAACGTCAACAGATGTGTTAGAAAGAAGGAAAAGAAGATGAGTGTTGCATTGTAGAAGTTAACGAGTTCTCCTCAGTAATAGAGGTGATTAAACGCCTCCATAAACTCTTGCTTCTTTTATTCAACCGAATTGCCGACTTAAAATGCAGTTTTTATGTACCATTGATATAACTTGTGATGCTTCTAACAGTTTGCTTATCCATCAGAACATCTCATTTTATCATTATTTTCTGCTTATGTTCCCAAATGCTTTGCTTCGGTTAGTTTGTTTTAATTTTTAGTAAATTTTTGGGTATATGTCAATTATTTATGTAAAACAAAAATTAATTCAATTCATTTTAATAAACGTTTCCATCTTCGAAGTTTATGATGTTATTTTGACTATTGCCTCTATTATCTCGTTTCTCTCTCATTGAAATTTCTTTATTTCATCGTATTGTCCAATAGCGTATATTTGTGTTTAACATCTCATTTTATCATTATTTTCTGCTTTATTTCGGCTGCTCCCAAATATTTTGCTTCGGTTAGTTTGAGTTAATTTTGAAGTAAATTTCGGGTATGTATCAGTTATTCATGTAAAAACAAAAATTAATACAATGCATTTAATAAACTTTTCCCTCCACGAAGTTATTTTGACTGTTGCTCTTAGTTTATAATTTCTTTTTTATTGAAATTTCTTTATTTCATCGTATTGTCCAATAACTGTATATTTGTACTGTACTGAGGTTGTAATATCGCAAATACATTTACATAAAACCCCTGCAATAAATCATAGTAATTTAGTACTAATTGCTACTTTATTTTCTTTTAAGAACGAAAATAAAATTAATAAAAATAGATGTATTTTACCTGAAAGTGACGTAAAAAGTTTTTCTAAGAATTTCTTTAAAGTTTTAATTGTCTTATGTTGATAATTATGTATTAGTTATTTCTTTTAAGCCTTTTTTTTATATATATATTGCATCATTTGTATATTGAATTCGAATATGCAAAAGCGTCTTTATAAGCATATGCTAATAAATAACCCCTGCCATTATACAGCTTTACTTTAATAAATTAACAATTATTAACTGAGTTGGTCTCTATTATAAGAATATCTCAATGAAAGAGACTAAACTTTTACATCCTAAAGGCTCTATTTGTATAGTAATAGATGTCGAACATTTTATACTTAACAGTGTGTTACTCACTGCTTCGCAATCTCACATATGGCTTTGTATGTATTCGGAAATGCAAACTATTTAATAAACAATGCATTTCCCTCCTTTAAAATAAACAATGCTGTCTCTTTTAACTGTGCATAATTCAGTCTTGAGTGGCAACGTCCTTGGCCTTCCATCAGCTGTGTTTACAACTAATCCAAAGCGAGTTCTCATTGATAAATATCTGATAAATGCTATATATTTTTTTCTTTTGAATTATTGTCAAGCGTTTGCCTCTTACTTCGTTGTGTATAGCACATTAAAATCATTTAGTAATGTATAAATATAATAGATTATTTAGTTGCTTATTTACACTTATTATTCATCAAACATCAAGAGGCAATACAAATTATAAATCCACCACCTATTGTTTGGTACAGTAAACAAGAGTTTTAAAAGTAAATCGATTACTTGTTAGGGATGCTATCAGATACTCGCTGCTCAAAGCAATTTTGGAAGAAAAATATTTAATAGTTAGTGTGAAATTTTTCATCTGGTTTTTCTTTTGGATATTATAATTTAAAATTTTAATTACCAAAATTAAAATTATTTTATTGTAATTAAAACCCTTTTACCGCTACTTTTGTTTTTTACTATGCCATATTATGCTTTTTTGATTTCTTAAAAAACATTTTCAAGATATTAAAATTGATGATTGAAAATTATAAAAAAAATCAAAAAGAATTTTTCTTGTAATATTAATATTGAAGTAATTATTTTCCCTTGTGCAATTTCTTTCCCTTCTTACTTAGTTTAATAATAAAAGAATGGAAAGGAGAAAGTAATTTAAGTCATTCAAATGACTAGGTCGTATATCAAATATTTTTGTTGCAAACTATTAATTATGTCACCCATGCTTTCAAAAATTAGGGACAATTTAGTGGGAAAGTTTAAAAATTAAAATTCTTTATCAAAATATTATTTCAGTATCATTTGATGAAGGTAACACATTGAAGACAGAATGCAATGAAAAGTATGTAGCCTGAATTCCCGCATACTTTTATTTGCCAAAAAAAAAAAAAAAAATAATAGTAATAATTTGTAATAATTTTAATAATATTTTTAAATGGTTAGTATATTCCGTAAGAATTGGAATCTCAAATGATGTGAATTTCGTCATCCGTCGCCAACAACTAAAAATAAGACGGGAATTCACGTCTCCTGTCTTTAAAATGTTAAACATTTACCTTAAATAGTAGAATGGTTAGACTTTTTATTGTTTTAAGATTGTTGATCAATTATTTTTTTTTTTCAAAATCTAGTAATCATAAAGTTTTGAAAATAAAATAGCACTTTTTCTATGTGTGTTGTTGTTGTTGCTTATCCCCTTGATTTAGAATCTAAACCCAAGTCCAGTAGATCATGCTGATCAATAGATCGCAAACTGTCTCCCTCATTCAATAGTTGCCTCACAGGGGCACCAATAACAATCTGATGACATGAGAGGGAGACGCGATGGCCCAACAATGACAAGGGTACATATGTCTTCTCGTCTCCATTGAAGGTCAAACTCTTAGTGTGGCCAGTCCTTAGTCTAGCTAATGCCGTTTGAGCAGGTCTAGGACAGGAGCACTGCAAGGACATACCAGGATATTTAGCGGCACACCATACATGAATTGGTGACGACCTCAATTGTTAGCTATATATACGTATGCTAAAATTTATAATATATATTTTATATGATTAACCTATATTTCCAGTGTGTAATTAGTGCCATGATGCATATTGAATAACAAAATTTATTTTTAATAACTAAGTTACTGCATCATGAAAGGCTTTAGTGTTCTTCAATGTGAAAGTAATACAAATATTTTTTGTGGCTTCGCAGTTTTTGATTGTTACTGGTTGCTATTAGAATGCTTATAAAGAATAATAAGAGTCAACAATAATCAGTGTTAAAACTTTATTGTAAATAAATAAGAATTTGAAAATGCATACTTTATTATTTCTGATTAGTTTTTTGCTGTTGTTATAACCGGAAAAAAGTTTACGTTTAAAATTTACTTCAGTTGTTAATTTCTTTAAAAAAGATTTGAGCGTGTAGTAAAACTTCTTATTTTAGATGAAAATTCTCTTAAAACTATTTTAACTGTGTTTACCCCGTCTGTTAAGTATAACTTGTTTTTTATTAGATAGTTTTAAAAAGAAAATATATGAACATTGTTTTTCAATGTTTTCAGTAATTTTTTTTTTTTTTTTTTTACCTTACAGTTAATTTTTAGATTATAAATGCTTTTGTTATTTTGATTGCGTTGATTTATCGCAAGTGTTTTTTAAGTTAAACATGGCTTTTTAATATACCTTTGTTTAATGTCGACTTTAAAAACTAAACGAATTATTTCTAATAAAATAAATATAAAAATTTTTTTAAGTGTCAAAATTGTTTTTAAATGTCATGCCACTCGTTGAAAGATATTTTTTGATTCTAAATTTAAACATTTTTAAAGGTTTCCCTTTAAAGTTGGGAGGCTAATATTAGTAATTCTAAAGATAAAATGAAATAAAAACATTTTTTTTTTATCTGTGACATCATCAATTAAAAACCATAATATTTAAATGTATATTTTTAGTTAAATAGAAAAAAAATTATTTCATTTCGTAAAATATTATCAAAATAGTAGTGGATTATAAGCATTAGAATTTATTATCAATTAATGCCCTGAATTCGATTTCTTAGTTTAAGAGTTTTATAAATTGGTGTATAAATATTATGATTCAACATTGTATCGAATTCGTGAATATACTTTTTTGTTCAATTTTCATACTGTTGTTATATGACTCAATAAATAATCAATAATAATTTGAAGTTGGCATTTGTCAGTGCTTGTCTTCGCTACACTTGGATTCGATCCAGTTGGCAAAAGACGTTCCATAACCATATATCATCTTTTATATCATTATGCAATTGTTTTTTTAATAGGGGTAAAAATTTAACTTCTTTTTATTTGTTTTGTTCTTGGTCGAATTTTTCTTTCTTCGTTAAAATTGATTGCCTTAATAAATAATTGCATTATCTGTTAAATTTCTCTGAAGTTGCGAGTTCTTTTCTAGTAACTTTTTGCATGCATTGAATTTTTTAAATTAAAATTGAGCCAATGAATATAACTGTAGTTATTGGGACTTATTACAATTTAAAATGTTAAATATTCTTATTTCCAATTGGATTGCTAAATTATTCGGGCTTCATCTGCATAAGCGAAGAAGTTGTTAGGACTTAATTTACCATTATTTACATTATAAAAATACAATTTTTTGCTGTCTGATCTTGTCATCTATAGATATAAGTAGTCACAAATTCGTGTATGTTGTATGAATCCTCATTTCTTGGAGCTTGACGAAGCAAATAATATTTAAAAGACAATTATTATAAATTCTATTTTCTACAAAAAAAATGTCATATTACATTTCTTGAACGGTTATTTTTGGTTCAACAGCACGCACATTTTATGTAAGCGGACAAGGACTAACAACTCATTCTCAAATGAAGGCAGCTTGTCTCTTAAACAGTATACACAAAGACGTTACTTCTTCTTTCCAATCACGACAGAGTTACCCAATCTGTTTCTTCTTCTGTGCACAATTAGATGCTCTGGTGCACAATGCGGCATATCAGTCTCTGAGTTATCACATTATAATTCAAGCTTAGCTTTCTCGCTTCCCCCAGCTCAATGCAAGTATCTTTGCCAAGCCACTGACTTCTCGTAACACATTCTGCAGCAAACTTTGCCAGCTCTGAGTTGGCTGTCAGAATGGTGGTAGTTGGGGCTGTAGTTTCTACTGGTTTGGGTCACCTCGAAGCGTAATAGAACATTTTCATCTGTTTAATGTTTCAAATATTATAGGAGTTTCAGTGCGTCCGTCTCTTTCAATGATCTTTTTTATAATCGGGATTATTTCCCACACAATTAAAACTGGATTTTGTTACGATTTACTTAATGAAACTCTATCAATTTCTTTTTTTATTGATGTAAAGAGACAATATTCCTTATTTGTTATATTTTTGAACTGCAAAATTATTTCGTTTATATTAGCAATCATTATTAATTAATTACAATCATTTATTAATAATCAGTAGCTTAAATGTTTGATTTGCAAAGAGATTTTTATTTTACTTTCCGACCCGGTTTTGAATACATTCTGAATACTTTTTACTACTTACTTAATATTTATTGTATGATCTGAAGATGATTAATAGCATTAAAAAACTAGTTTAAATTGTAGACTCCATTGTTTTATGGAAGTCATATTAATTTGGTATTAAAAAAGCATAATTGTAAAATTCAAGTTGCTTGCTTAAAATTTGCTTCTCTTCCCTATCAAATAAAAGCATGGTGAAAATTTTTAAAATGTTCCATATTAAAAATGCTAGTTGCTTATTATTAAAATTATAATTTTTTCAGTAATTTAAAAAAAACACTTTAGAAATATCTATTGAAATATATTTATCTAAAGTCTTTGAAAGAAGATGAAATGTTTTATCTCTTTCTTTTTCCTTTTTCAGATACATCAAAGTCTTCGACTATCTCTGGTGACGTTAGCTTCGTTAATTATCCAGATAGCTCAAGTAGTAGCTCTAAACTTCGAGGGAATTTCGGTAAGTTTCTTTGATGTATTTTTTTCAATGATAGTTTTTGCATCAAATATTAATTTTATGAGTGTCACACTAATCTTGTGTAGGACTTCCAAACTGAAGAACAAGAATGCCATGTTAGAAATTAGCATTCCAAATACATTCATAAATATATGATTTCAAAATATGCAACGCTTACTGTCGTTGTTTTTTTTATTGTTGAACATTTGCTGCTGCGACGGCAGATTCAGTTGTTATCTAGAGTACGTCAGGTCGATTTGTTTAATTTTTATTACTATTATTATTATTATTAAAATATCCACAAAAAGCTGTAATTCAGTTCAGTTGTGTGAATTTTCAGTTATTGTGAATTTTTTTGTCTTTGTCTAATACTTATAAAGTAATTTTACTTCTGTCATTTAAACCAGTAAAATATCTCAAACTTAATTTGAAGAGTAATTATTATGTTTTATCTTGAGAAGAATTTTTGTAAACAGAACTATTGCTTTATTAAACTTATAACATTTATTTTTTAATGTTATAGTTTAAGTTTTAAGTATTCATTTTGTGAAACTGATTAAACTTCTAAATATTTTATAAAATAATATATTATTTATAAATTAAATATATTTATTACCATTTACAAGAATGTTAAGTTTGCAACATTTGAAAAAATACTCATCTCCATTTCTGGGAAGACAGAATAAAAATATAAATATAAAGTGAAAATAAACATAAAATTCTTATATATAATTTAAAACGAAGGAAATTTTAAATTGACTGATAAAAGATACATGTACTTGATTAAAATTTTTAGAAAAAAAATAAATTGTCACATTTAATCAATTGTTTTTCTTTTCAATCAGCAAAGATTTAAATTTAAATTAATTACAGATATGTTTTATTTGTAACCATAATCATAGTGATACAACTTTTGCTTTTCTTTTCAAATGATATTTTCAGAATTGAATTTTAATTATAGTTTCTTCCAATTTATTTAAAAGCTATTAAAAAATTGTTTTTCAAAAAAAAACATTTCGTTACTCTTGAATAAAGTATAATGAAAGATTAATCAGCTAAAAAGTTGTAAAAAGGGTTCATTTTAATTTGATGCTTCGTGTTTCTTTTAGTTTTTTTATTCTCTGAAAAGTGAAATTGTATTAATGTCTTTTAAAGCCACTGAATTAAAGTAATCAAAAAAGTGCGTTAACTGCAAAAGTGGATTATGTCTTAAAAAGCTCTTCATATTGAAGGGAAAATATTTGGAATAAAAAATTTAGTATGTTTGTTAAACTTCTCAGCACATTCTTCCTGTTCTACAATTTAGTGGGCAATGAAATTTTATTTTTGTACAGATATTAATTTAAAATTAAAAGATAAAAATATTAATTTATTAGCTCATATATACATATAGCTCATATACATACATTAACTGCACAAATATTGGCATTTGCCATGCATGGAATTAAGCATTAGCATTATATTAATTATTACTAATATTATGCATGAAATTGCATTACTTTAATAACAAATATTAGCATTTGCCATACATGAAATCATTAGCAATATATTATTATTAATGTTTATTAATACTATGTATAAAATTGAGCTTTACATTAGCAATAAATATTACATTTCCCATAATAAAATTGATTTCATCGGCATTACACAATAATCTTTTGATTTATAAATATTATTTAACTCATTACAAATTTAGTCTTTGATTTGACTATATTTTGTATCAAGAGTAATAATAGCATTTTTTAGTATTTATTTATTATTATATGTAATTACTCTGTTATTTAAATCGTCAAGAATGATGTTTTTTTATTTATTTTTGGCTTCTCCTTTTATGAAAAAGAAACTTTTTTGTTTTATAACTGTTCAAATTTCTTGCAATAATGAATATATTAAATATATTGCACACTTCAGATAACTTTCATGATTTTTTTTCAAAAAGTGAACTGCTTTAAAATATTTTTCCACATCGTAAATAAATTTATTCATCAGTAGTTTCTTTCATTTACATGGATATTGAAGCAAAGCATTTTTGCAAGTCAATACTATTCCAGCAGAAGTAACCATGTATTTTGTTGTATTTTCATTTTGAAACTCTTTAAATGAGAAAAATGAAACCATATTTCACTTTCTAACTTATTGCCAGTCCAGGAATTCATAATGTAAAGAATCTTAGCATTTCTGAATCTGTTGCAAGAAAAAAAAAAAGTAAAATTCCTTTCCTTTCGATTTCATTTTTGTCAAAAGAAATAATTTAAAAAATTTACAGAACTTTTACAGAGACACTTTTATTGAATTTTGGGTCTCATTTTTTTTTTCTGAAATATTGCACATCTTTTCTTTTCATATTAAAAAGGTTGGAAAGGAATAGAGGGTTTAATGATTGGCTCTGGAGAACAAAGAGAATTTTTTATCTTCTTCCGAGAAGTGAAGAAAAAAAGTAATAAAGTAACAAAAAAAAGATACATAATCCCATCTCGCATTGAATTGTAACAATCAGAAAGGTGAGGAAAAAAATCATCGTAAAAAAAAAAAATTTTCTGTCGTTTTCACAATTTATTTTACTGTGAGGGAAAAAAAAAGGGGAATTGTGAGCAATGTGATTTCTTTTTCCACCAGTCAGAAATATTTCAAGAATTGGTAGTAAAATTTCATTCGTGTTGTTATAGCAACTACAATATAGCAACTTAATCCTCAATTTCATTTTTTTTTTTTCCAGAGCACTTCTTTTTAAAATTAATTTGCAACCCAGAATGTTTGAATAAACATTGTCTTATAGCCTTCTTTCGAAATAGTGTACGTCGTAATATTTTTTTTTTTTTGTCTAGTCTGTTTACTAAAAATACATCTTTAATGCCTCTTCAAAATGTTTTTACACTTTAAATACTCTTGAAGTTAGAAACCAAACATTAAACCTTTGATATCGCCTTCATTGAAGACAGAGTTATCACGACTTAAAAGATTTTTCACGAAAATCCGTATTTCTCGATGAGTCTGCTAAAAATAGTGTTTTGCTTGAGATTTACTTTTTTCTTTCAACTAGCTTAAATCATAAGATGAAGTTTTTGCAGTTCCAAAATTGTTATAAAAATATTAAAGTAGATTTATTTTGAGGCCTTAAAATATAAAATGTTGCCTTTATGAAATATAATATGTCGTTAACTTATAACATGGGGAAAAATATATTTTCTGTAACCAATTTAGCTCATTAAGATTTGATATATTATGTAATATAAACTTTATATAAGAATAATAAATGTTCATTCGCATGCTTTTATCTAAGCTATATCAAATAGTTATTTATAGCTTTTTAACAATTTAAAAGTTTTCCTCATGAGTTTCTG
Organism: Caerostris extrusa; assembly: GCA_021605095.1. NCBI lineage: Eukaryota > Metazoa > Arthropoda > Arachnida > Araneae > Araneidae > Caerostris > Caerostris extrusa. Next base: position 28,482 of record BPLR01010955.1, read on the forward strand.
TTTGTGACTCTCAAAATGTTCAGTTTCAAGTTCAGTGTATTATAACTCAACTTTATTTCTCAAAGGCAAAGATTTTTCGTAACTTGCACCAAATATTAATCGGTTTATAAATAGCTGCCCAGTGCTCTGGTACATAATGCAAAATTCAATAATCTCTGAACATTTTTAAGACTGATATAATGGCTTCAAGTTTACACTGTTACGATACGATAGATAATACATGTTATATACGACATAATTAGATATATATACACTGTTTATATATGTTTACACTGTTATATACAATATAAATGGAATTAATTTGTTTTCGTTAAACGTTATTATTTTGGGTATGCTTATTTTCTTTAAAGTCTCCGTTAATCTAAGTAACAAAATTTTTACAATATGTATTTGCGTCAAGGTAATATAATCTCCTCAATCCATATTTAAAGCAAACTTTTTAGGTATTCCTATTTTTACATTTAAAGCTACTGAATATTAATAACAGCAATTGCCATGACTTATCTTGTATTACTCTCATATGTCACATATTTCATCGGTGTAATTGGTCGAAAAGTATCACAGTCTTGCAGCTGAAATTAAATCAGTAATAATCGAGCGCGCTCTTTTCCATCAGGTCAAATTGCAGCCATGCATCAAATTATGGCTACCCATTAATCTTAAAATAGCGGCGTGTTTCCTGAAGTTTTAACTGTGTGCCGTGTTTTAAGTTTCTCCTCTCTATTCTCGGATGTTTTCTTTTCCTTTTGAGGAAAAAATTTTGGATTTTGATGCTACCCTTTTATGAAAGATAATGCCAATTTTCATAATTTCATAGAAAGGTTTGGGGTAGTTTTATAAAACTTCATAGCTTTCCTAAAGTTGAAAAGTAATATTGTTCTATTTGCTTTATACCAGCAATTTATAAGAAAACTGTTAAATATTAACATTTGAAATATTTTAAAAGTTATGAATATTAATTTTTCTTAATATATTTTTTATATATCTTAAAAGTTTAAATAATCATGAAAGCGCATCCTAAGTTCAACTGTATTTTTGTAATGGAATCAGTTATATAGTTACCAAAATTATTTTTTAGCAGTAGCTCCACTTTTTTTTTTTTTTTTTTTTTTTAAATAGTTGTCAGCTATAATTCAGCTAAATGAAAAAAAAAAAAAAAAAGGGTTGCTTAGATGATATTTAATATATTCATTTCATAATATAATAAATTAATGAGATGGTTTAGGGGAAAATGAACTAAAAAATTAATATTTCAAAACTTAAATACGTAATCCAATTTATAAGACAATTTATTTCGTAAGGTTTAAAGACGATAAAATTGTTAATTTTAGCAATTCTGTTAAATACACTGAGAAGTCTTAGTTTTATAATTAGTGACTAATGATGTATTGTCTTTTACTAAGAAAAATGATCTTATGAAACGAAATAGAAATATTTGGGGAAACTAATTTTTGAAAAGGAAACTAAAACATAATCAGTCTGTAATTATTTTAATACATTTGTGCCATCTGAATTGTAACTGGGGCCCCTCGGTTGAAAGTTTCGATCGTTCCTGATTCAAGAAAATACTGCGTCCACGTATTTGGCGCATGTGCATTTGCGGAAAATATCTTAGAAGTAGTTTGTTTAGGAAATATTCTCACGTATCAACTCATTGAAAACCACCATTCCTCTTAAACCATAAATGAATGTTGAATTACTGATTTCTGATGTGAATCGAACTTCCGCTTCCATCTATTCTCATTGACTCGGATATCTTGAATTTTTCTCTTACTAAATCAGAGTGGATATTAAGATATTCTTATTTCTGCCTTTTCCTTTCATAAACTCTTTGTTGTTCGTATATTTTATACTTTAAAACAATAAATATTGCATATTTTTTAATTTATCGGCTTATATTTTTAACTAATAAGACTTCCGCGCCAAATTACAGTAGCATTAATTTAATAGGTTATGAATCAACTTTTAAATTTCCATTATTTTAGAAGTTCTAAATGCCATAGAGAATATCCCTGAATGAAGCCTGACTCAGTTATGTTCGAATACCGATTAATAAATTTATGTCCTAATATTATTTATACGTGATTGGTTTGCATGGGGTTTATTTGACAATAAATAGATGGTATTTGAATTGTGTTAAGCCATACAAGTTCCATAGTGAGCACATATAAATAGAGAGTCTAAGCAAAGCATGCTATGTATGCTCTGTTTGGCTGATTATTGCAATCTTGATATATTAACGATATTTATAATATTGCTTACATTAAAAGTGTCTCTAATGTTAGGGATATTTCAGTATAGTTTCGATGAAACTTTGATGCTGGAATGTCGAGTAATATCATAAGAAGGATTTGGCACTGTCAATGCTCTGTTCGATACTTTCAGTTATTTGCAGCATCAACACCAGTCCAGTAATACATGCATGCACATGTATATATATACACGTATATATATATATATATATATATATATACGCTAGATCTTTTCAAGTTAATCTTGCTGCGCGTACTGATTCTGTGACTCCTCTTGTATCCAGATATTTTTTTGTTTGTTTCTAAATGGTTGCTCTTGGAGGCAAATTGTCACTGGAAAGATGCTAAACCAAATTTATTTGTATGAAGTTTTTTATATTTCACATTTTAATTCAGATCTCTACAGAGACTATATCTGAACATATTCCGGATAACACAACCACTATCGCTGAGTCATTTCAGAAAGCGATTAGATTTGTATATGTTCTATTATCTTTTGTGTTTATATATATAGTTATCTAAAAGCGATTATATTATACAATCGTCTACAATTGGATCTCTCCTCCTGTTATTTCTAATGATTGCGATTCGGAGGAAATTCCCAATGCAATACAGTGAACATTCTAACTATGAAATGTGCCTCTGCGCATGACATGTCGGATCATGACTATTTTATTAACTGAGTGCGAGTATTATAAGCATTCTAAGCAGATGATACCAATGATCGGTTATCTTGAAGATCGTGTCTTGAGTTCAAATAAAAACTGCTTAACAGTATAGCTGCCAAAACTAGAAACGATCCCGTTCACAATCTGGGTTTTTCCATCCGCATTCAGAATCTGTGCTTTAAGATTGGAGATGAAATGAATCAAATGGGATCTTGCGTTGGTCTCCACCGTATGCCAAAAAGTTGCGATTAAAAATTCAAAAAGTTCAAAAATAAAAGCAATTTAATACGAGAAACAAAATCAAAGTTAAGTGTAATAAAAAGTTAATTTGCCTATCACTCGACTGCTTGACCTCTGAAAGTTCAATTTATGTAAAAGAGAAATGCCATTAATGTGGAGGCATTTTGTAGTAACATAAGTGTTGACTGACATCTTTTTAATATTAGTTATAGCATAGTAGTTACTCTATGTATCACGCAAGCAAGTAGGCAGATCGTGGCTGGCCCACCATGGCGGCTGCTGCCAATTGCGCCAAATGAAGAAGTAGAAGTATTCTATGACTTTCGACCAGCACCCTAATAAGTTCAACTTCTATTCACAACTTGATTTCTTTACATATTCTATTTAAAAAGATGAGTTACTTACTGTCAAGTACTTTAATCACTTGTTTTAATACAAAGCATTCTAATTATTCAAGATGAAAGTCAAAGTTAATTAGAACTACCGTTATGATATAATAACCAAAATAGAGGAAAATTTTCAATATCTTGAGTTAGCACAGGGTGAAACAAACTTATCAAAATCAGAGAAGAACTTCTATCAGAGTAAATAGTTATCTTATTGTCATTTAAAAAATTGAATCAGCAAAAATATCCACAAATAAAAGCCTGAATTTGTTTCTGTTGAAAATGATACCGTAATTTTCGTCTGAAATCAACCATTGAGTTATACATTAACAAAATCTTGAATTTATTGGTGCAGGTGTAGACTGCTGTATTATCTGTGGATTTGCAAAAATTAATTCCAAAAATCCAACGCCTAAAAATGCTTTTTGACTTTGAAATTAAGTGACAAAATTTCAGTGAGAGGAAGAAATAAGAAGTTTGTTCAAAAAT
>BPLR01010956.1:0-124043 GCA_021605095.1 Caerostris extrusa
GTTTCACATGTATTGCCTGCATAATGACACCTTGCAATTTTTATTCCAGCAAATCAAATTTCATGAAAATAGATTTTTTTCGGATATAATTAAAAGTTTTTTAAATATGTCAACAAGTGAACATACAGCATTTTTTTAATCATTTTGTTGTTGTTTGCTGAAATTTTGTTTTAAATTAAATAATACCCATAAAAGATATATTAAAATTAAAAAAATAAACATTGAAATTAAAAAATTAAACAATTTTTCACGATAATTTAGTAACAATCATAAAAAAATCATTCAAATTGCATGAAACGCTGTTATTTTATTAAATTTATTTGCTGCTTCAAAAATACGAGTAATGTAGGATTGTTAGAATTCAAGACTAATCATACATTTCTTTTTTTTTTTTTGTAATTAATTAGGTTTTATGACAAAGCTTTATATTTATATGTATGTAAATATATAAATACTATTTTATAATTTCTAATAAAAACTAAGCTACATTTTTCTAATATGAATAAAAATACGTAAATAGATTAAACAAATGAATCAATGCAAAACCAAATTTATTATTATTATTATTTTTAAGTTGCACTGTTAAATGTAAAAAATAATTTCCTGAAATGACAATTTGTACAGTTTCATTTAAGAAAATTTTCAAGTACAACAAAAATTAAGTTTAAAAACTTAATAATTGTAGCCATCTCTTTATCAGAAACCTAGAAAGAACTGATACGATATAAAAATGAGTGCTGAGTGTAATTCCTTGGTAGCTATGAATCTAGTGCATACTATCAGTGACGTGATTTAGGCTTGGGCGGGCCTCGCGGCAAATTTTTAGGGACGCCAAAAATTAGAAAATCGATTTTTGCTTTTTATCAACTGTAAGACTGAAAATTTAATGCTTCTCTGCTTTGACCTCAAGATGTTAATATTTAAAGGGTAGAATTATAAAAATTAATTATAGTTTAGAAAACTAAACACGCTTTTAGATTTAATAAAACTAAAAATTAAAAAATAATTGTTAAGAATAAAATGACTGACGAGAAAATGAATGTCACTGCTCTAAAAGCACGTGGTCGTACGTGTCTCGATATCAATCATTATAATTTTTCACTAGTTTCATTCCGAAATGCAGAGTTAGTTTGAAAAATGTCATACAAAAGCACCCCACGCTTTCTAGAACAGTGGCATTCATTTTCTCAAGTCAGTCATTTTATTCTTATGTTAACAATTATGACTTTTTAGTCTGTTAATTCTAAAAGCGTGTTTTTGTAGTGTTTTTAAACTATAATTTATTTTTTACTTTTAGTTTGATTAATTCTCTAAAAGCGTGTTTGTTAGTGCTTTTTAAACTATAATATTATTTTAAATGCAGGCATTTCCCGGCTTGAGGATCGTTGAAACTTATAGCTCTCTTGCGAATAATTTAATTGTGAGTAAACAAAGGCTTTATCTGCGAATAGGTCGAGCCAGCCAGGATCTCGAACAGGGGAATCTCCTGATCCATAGTCAGGCCTGCGCACTGATCCTTACGTAGGGTTGAAATGGGTTCTTAGATTGACACTTTCATCTCTACATGGGTTAAAACTGCTCTTCATAGTTAAAATAAAAATCACCAATCCTGGCAATCCTAGTCATGATGAGATAATAAACTTATCAAAACATACTTTAGTGTCGTCGGTCCTTGAAATAAAGTCTGCTACAACGTTTAAATTAAATCTGATCGCTTAAAGTAGGAGAACAAAATCGAGCCCAAAGAGTCAGTTCATCAAACAAACATACAGGTGAAACTAATAAAAGCATATTAATAATTAATCGTGCAAGTAGTAAAATTTTATCTAACAAATAGTTATAAAAAAAAATTCTCTCTCAAGAAATAACAAAAAGATGATCACTATTGACGTTATACTTTTTCTAAAAATCTAAACTGTAAAGCTTTGTTTACTCATAAACAAAATAACAAAAAATATTAATTCAATACATATCATATTCCTACACATAATTTATAGTATCCCTGCAAACCAATATATCCTGAGAAAAAGATCCTTTTCCCACCCATAAAAGAGTGAAAAATTCACCATACGGAAGCAAGATAAAGAAAGTAACAAATGCACTTCAAATAAGCTACAGTAAAACACAATATCAGCAAAGAAGTATCGAGCATGCCAATAATAAGCTTCCGCACTGATGAGCAAAGAAAAAATATACTTATATGGATTCATTAAGAATAGATAATATATTTACTTACTTCACAATTAAAAACCTCAAATTGTAAGTTTAAATGAAATATAACAATATATATATAATATATCACATATATACTTGGGTGAGTCCTTCAACAAAGCTTCTATATTAGCTTAAATGGTCTCGGAAATCCACCTCAAAAGCACAGTCCCGCTTCCACAACAGGACGAGCGCTGGGCGGCATTGTTACACGCCCTAATGGACATCCTCAAGCACGCCCTCCAACAAAGCAAGTGAGTACTTCTGTGAGCAACTTCTCCTTAAGGCATCCAACAAAGGTCATGTGCTTTGAAGCAGCATAGAGAAAATTTCATATATACCATCATTCCTCAACCCATTATATACCTAAATTAATGAATATTATTAATCCACATAACAGGCATTTACACCTTTGGGCCCAAGGCGTTACCTAATCCCAATCACAGCCACAATATCGTTAGTCCAATGGCGACGGATTCAAACAACTTCGACATGGAGAACATCGACAAAAAAAATCTCTGAAACTACATCAAAAATGAAGAGAGAAAAATGAAGATTTACTTGAAACTAACCCATAATTTCTTTAATGGTTTCACATGGTGGTTCAAGCGTAGTTGAGGCCTCCTTGAATCACCAAATGGTTTCACGCCTAACCATGCTTCATAAGTGAGTCTGTACAACTGAAAAATAATCTTTTAAAAAGTCTGTGTGAGCGTTTTCAAGAATATAGTATTTTGGGATAAACTTGTAACTCTCTTGAAATTCGTAAAAGATCTCTCATTTTATGTATCAGAGCTTCAGATATCCCCGGCGCCTCGGCACCACATGTACTCGGGTCTCGAATCCTCGGAAGCGTGGTTCTCCGAATGTAAAAATCTTCACACAACCGTAGGTCCCTGGTCCAGCCACTGTCGTCAGAGCGTTAAACGTGGGTAATAGCCAATGTTCGTCATGCCAATGCGTTTCTCGTGAGCCTTTCTTCAAGCTGCACTCACCTCCTCGTAGTGCTAAGCGAGATAACGACTTGTGCAGCGCTTCTGCGTTTTTGAAAGCATCTGAGTAGTGTGCCACCCAAGTGTCTAAGTGTCATTGGCTAAGCTGTCAGCTAGAACAAAATGCATCCATTTTGATATTTCAAGTTGTAACAATCGATCTTTCTGGAGTAATTAAAAACTGTCAAACAAATATCTCATAAGTGACCATGGTCCCCACTGCACCAGTTTGAAAGCTTCTCCTCCTGGGGACACTTCCTCCCAAACCGTCAGATACATGATCGTCCTTTGTCGATGCAAAAGAGGAATTTGATGTAGTGATTTCCTTCCCAAGAGAAGAGACATAACCGTGCAGACGCCGATGACAAACGAGTCCATGCTTCCGGACGTCCAGAGGGTGGATGGTTTCGATCACTGACATCGTGGTGACGTGGAAACTCACCAGATCGCTGCGCAAAACAGACATAAAGCGTGGTACTGAAAACTGAAAAGTTAAAATTAAAAATGAATTATGTAAGAAATCAGCAGAAAATAGATGTCAATACATTAGTGATCAAGATGATGCAAAAACACAAAAAAGCAAAAGGGAATGTCTATAAAATAAACTAAATTCTGTTTAACAAACAAACATATTTCCGAATATCAAGCAGAGACTGTTACTTGTCCCAGGATAATTGCCGATTCTCTTGGAATTTTTGTAGAATAATGCTTTCTCATTTCACTGCACACCAGAGCATAAAAAACAGGAAATAGTGTTAGTGGGAAATCTATGATTCCATTAAAAATACTTTGAAAAAGTTATATTCCAAAAATTTACAAAAATTCTACTTTGATTCTCAGTATTGAAAAACACTTCATATGTATTAGAGTATATATCGCACTGTAAGCAACGTATGAAGATTAAATGCAGAACACAATACAAGAAACCGTATACCAACAAACTATATTCGTGTCTTCTTCTTCTTTTGAAGGAATTTAAAATGAAGACAATTTTCTCATTTTATTCCATTAGAATGTCCCAAGTTGGTATCGAAACAAAAACAGAATTGCCGAATCCAGAACCAGAGCAATTCTAAATGCAAGTTGAAGAAGCACTCAACCATTTGGAATTTACATAGTATCTTGTGTAACCATAAATAGATAAAATCACAGCATTAAAAAGCATGTTTAGAAACACTGCACGTGATATTTCTTAACTTGTTATGTTTTTCTTGGGGTATCTTGGGCGAAACCCCTCAACTTTGAAAAGCAGAAAAAATAGTTTTATAGAAAACATTCGTTTTCATTTTAAATCTTTTTTGAAGAGGAACGAGAAAATTCTTAAGAGAATGCAACCTTGCTTATGAGTCACAATTATTTAAATCGTAAAAATTAAATCATCATTAAAAGATTTCAATGTCTGTATTGCACAAAGCAATTACTTAGAATTGTAATTTATGATTTTATTGATTATAGTAAATTATTATAGGCAGTCTTCGACATTTGTATTGCGTGCTTTACTCGACTTTAAATCATTACTCCTGCGAAATAATAAAAAAAAAACGAACGACAAACCAATATAATTATAGCTTCATTTGAATTATCAAAAATATTTTAGATGAGAATAGGAGAAACACAAATTAGGTACTATTGTATTTTAATGGTTTTTATTCAATTGATTTGTAAGTTCCATATCTGAAATTCTTATAATAATGTGACTTGATAATTCTGTGAACTATGTAGTAAGTCCATTTGGAACTCGCAACCAATTATTTGTTTTGAATTTTGTGGTTCTGGCTTTCAAAGGTCGTTCTATCATAGGTTAACAATAACCTTTATTGAAATGAAAAACGGTTTTGATAAGCAGAAAAGATTTATAATGCACAATTTGCTTTATTGTTGCGTAATTGAGTTTTTTTTATAGATTTTCAATCTTGTTTATCATTTCCAAAATGATCTTATGGGAATCACAATGTAATAAAAATCTGGCCGAAAATCGTTTTTTAATAATCTTGGAGTCATAATACATTTTTAAGGACATAAACCTGTAATTGCCTTAGATTAAAACCTTTAATTTCAAAGTTTTTTTATTCCAATAATTTTAACACCACTTTTTTTTTTTAATGTATTATAATTTAAAAAATACTATAATTTTAATTCATCTTTTTCATGCTGCTATTTTTCTGGATGTCGCTAAAGCATTCGACAAAGTGTGGATCGACGGGTTGATTTATAAAATGATTAAGTTTAATTATCCTTCTTTTTTAATTCTTACCATCAGAAACTATCTAACGAAAAGAAATTTTGTTGTATCTGTTGGAAATACTGACTCCAAAGTCTGTAATATTCTTGCTGATACCTCAGGGCTCGATCTTGGGACCATTTCTTTATAACATTTATATTAATGACATTCCTCAAGATCACAAAAATTATTTTAGCTCTCTACGTTGATGATACAGCTTTAATTACTCAGGGCGGCGCACACACATTATACAGAAAATCTACAAAATTATATCTATAAACTTGAAAATTGGCTTAACAAGTGGAAGATTAACCTTAACGCCGCAAAGACTGAAGCAGTACTATTTACCAGGAAAAATAAATTTAATACTTCTAACATAACCATTTATGATACTAACATTTCCTGGTCTAAAGAAGTAAAATACTTAGGTGTGATATTAGATAAGAATCTAACTATTGCTCTCACATTAAATACCTTCGCAATAAATTTAATAACCAATTAAGAAATTTCTTTCCTTTAATACGTAGAAACTCCTCACTAACAATTGAACTTAAAAGCGAATCTACCTTTCTTACCTCAGACCCATTATAGCATATGCGAGTCCGGTTTGGGGCTCTACTTCTGAAGCAAACATTACAATTCTCGAAAGACTGCAAAACAAAATTATCCGAATGATCACGGATTCGCCTTGGTTCTTCAGAAATGCGGAAATACGATATGCCATCTGTATCCCCAGTTTTGTTGAATATGTTGAAAAACTAGCGATTAATTTTTTATAATAATCTCTCCAACTCTAATAATCTTGTATTACAAGATCTTCAAAATTACAGCTATAATATTTTCTCCCCAAAAACCGCAAAAGACCGCGATCTGTTTTAAATATCAATAGTTAAAATCACTATTTCCTCTTTCTGAAGGACCAATGCTTTCTTCTATACTACAATGGATGTCTGGTTTTCATTACAGCGGTGCTCAGCTTTTTTTTTATTAACTTTTCACTTTTCTTTTTACTACAGTATGCTTTCATTTTGCAATTTTAATTCCTTTCCTACTGTATTTTTTATTTATTTTTTATTATTATTATTTTTTTAATTAGTTTATTTATTTGTAATTTTTATTCAATTATCTACTTTTTCTATAAATTTAACATTTTTTTCAAACTGGCAATGGGTTAGACCAATCGACAAGAACCCTATTTCTTCAAGGATGGAGGTTTATGGTCGCTGCGCGACCAATGCACTCCGAAAATCTACAACGAATGTAATTCATCTTTTTTCTGAAATATCCTGTTAATGACTGTTTGTTTAAAATTAAATAATGCTTTTTAAAAATAATTTTTCTTAAATTATACTGCAATCACGAGTATTTATATAATTATGGATAATGGTAACATCTAATTTCTTTTTTGTTCTCAAGTTGAAAAATAAATTCTAAACAAACATCATTTTATCTTCACTGGTGTTTAATAAATAGTTTGCTGAAGTAAGAATATTCCTTAATAATATCCTGAAAATTCTTAACGAATATTATTTTGTCTTTTAACCTTCATTAAATCCAAAAAGGGAATAAAGAGTTGTGTTATTGTGAATTGCAATGTCCGTCACAGTCAGGGCCGGATTTTCCTATAGGCTAATTGAGGGCTTCAGCCTGGGCCTCAAGATCAAGAGGGGCCTACATTCAAATTGTTTGAAAATTACAATTACACTATTCTAAAAAACAGTAAGAACTAAAACACTGAATAATAACACATAATAATTCATACTTTAAACTTTAAATGCGAATTATTATGAAATAAATTTATCTGAATTTGAATCTGCTTTAATCTTCAATGTATTGAATATATTTAATTTAATTTGATAGAAAATAGGATAATTTTTATTGCATATTTTATTTTCGTAGTCAAACATTTTTATTATGTGAATTTTGTTTCTTCGTAAATGTTGTGTGTTATGTTTGATTAGTTATTGTTACAAGTACTATATAGGGTGCTGAGAATAAATATCCAAATAAGTGTTCTCGACTTTTTTTTTTTTTATTTATTTATTATCCGTGCCCCATTTTTTATAAAGATTAGTTTACCAGTCACAATATGTTTCATTTAGCATATTGATATGTATCACAGTGATGATGTATTTTATTATCTCTCATGTAATTTACAAACTTAAAAATGGAGGTGAAAGGGCCTCATAAGTGGAATAGCCCGGGGCCTCTTTTTCATCTAAACCCCGCCCTTGTCACAGTGCATTATAATCCTAATAGCTCTTTGGGGTGGGGGTTCATGTGTCTGGGCTGTCTCGCTCCATGGAAGAAGTTATTGAAGATACGACTGTATTAAACACTACATGTGACTAATAATAAAAGATGCAGTTTAATAAACATTCACGACATAAATTTGAAAATCGCCTAATTTGGTGTATTTAGACAACAACCCATTTTCTTTAAAATGTGCAATGTACATGATTTGAACGCACGAAATTTCTGAAAATAATCTTCCAAATAGGTTCACCATCAATAGTGTGGGTTAAACTGTTGTTGTTGTGATTAATCCTCAATGTCCTGCAGTGTGGGACGGACATCTCATGAGTGATCTACCATGGATGGAGGGAAAGGGGCAGCTTCTGGTGATTAATCTACTTATGGATGGAGGGAAAGGGGCAGCTTCTGTTGTGATGGAGCACCCGTAGGTAGAAGTCGGATTTTTGCTCCGTGACGCTCTTACAGTCATAGGAGACCGGGACCTACGGCTTAAAGTGGATTCCGAACCACTACAAACATCCATGGCACCGCCGGGACTCGAACCCTGAAACCTGTGGTACAGAGAGCTAGCCACTCGACCATTCAGGCCCCCGGGTTAAACTGTGTTTTAACTTAGCTATTAAACACGAGTCTTTCCACATATAACAGCTTTTCAGTCTCTCCTGGAAATTTCTGCAGGTAACATGGATGAGTTCGCACTTGATTAGTTAATTTAATTTTTTATTAATAGTTAATTTTAACTGCTCTCTTTCACCTCACACCAAAGTAGTTTCTTTATATTGCAATTCAATAAAAAATGTATTTTTTCTCAACTTCGGTTGGGTTTTTAAAACATGTTCACCAACTGACTGATGGCGCCATCTGTCGGCGAGCCAGTCAATCAGCAATTGATGATTGTAATTTTGTATGTTTTATTTACTGCTTATTTATGTTCAGTTACTTTTATCTTAATTCCTTTATTTTATTTTATTCTTAGCTTTTAATTTTTTTAATTTTAACTTTAATCTTGTATCTTTTTGGGGGCATCGTCAACGGACTCCTAATTGTACCTATAGCTTTTAGCTTTTTCGATCTCTTGCTTTAATTGTTCTCAAGCAAGAGATGTTTTTCCTAAATTTTAATTGTTCTATTTTTATTTATTAATATTCTATAATTTAAGCAACTACATTTTATGCAAATTTTCTAATTAATTTAAGATGTGGAGGTATTGTGGTTCTTAAAACCACCAAGGAACTCCGTAACCGGTACGCCCGTTTGCCGTTCGCACTTGATTAAAGAAATGCTCCTGCACAAAGATTCTCTCATCATTTTCCCTGAGATATTCTCTCATTCCAGATCAGGCAATATTTTCAAGGGATTTTGACGACTGAAACACTTTTATTGCTTAGTTAGCAGATCGATTGTTATTTGAAGCAGATCGATTGTCTGTCTACGTTGTTTTTATGCTGGAGACATGAACGATTATTCTGTTAATTTTACTTGTGATAAAATATGATAAAAATTAAATAAAATGTAATTCACAGCTTTTTTGTTTCATTTATTTGCACTTTATTACTGAAACGATTTTATTCATAATTACGGCTGATTTTCAAGTTTCTCTGCCTAAAACTGTCACTATTTATGAAACAACAAATCAATATTTTCTTATTCGTTTGCAAATTCTTTTTATTCCTTGTCTGTGCTGCATGCTATTCACAGCTGTCAATGTCAAAACTCTTATTGCTCCGATTGACGGTTGGTGTTTCAAAGCTTTACATTACATTCGAAATACACTGAAGCCTCTGTCAGTCCACAATGAGTATCCTTTAATTTCGACCTATTCGGCTGTGACATGGCGGATGGTCTGGAACCCATCGAGACAATTTCCAGCTCTGTCCAGATTTTAGCCATATCTATTTTTTTAATTTAGGAAAAATTCATCTTTTCTCCTACACGAATCCCATTATCTTTTTATTTTAAATGTTTTTATAATGTAAAGGAAACTAGTAGAGATTTTTTTTGGCTATCATTTTTGGACAATAAAAGTAAATCGGCCTTCATACTCAGAGTAGTTCCTTTTTGCTATTTATGAGTGTTATTTAAAAGTAAAGGATAATGAAATCGGAATTGCATGAGAAATGATGTCAGTACTACGGCAGAGACCAAATGTATTTCTTTTCTGCTAATCAGCCAAGTTATCTCTATATCACACAGGAAATAGAATTTTAACATTAATCATAAGAAACAGAAAAAAAAAATAGTTTATGCGGGATGTTGCATTTTCGCAATGTTTCTTTAAAAAAGGTAGATATACGTATCTTAGGAGAAAACTAATTTCTTTTGGATGAGAAATACAAATTTCGGCTCACATTAATGATGTATTAGAAAGAAATCAGGCAAATTGTGAATATCATTAAAATGATATTCATTATTTGCCTTTAAAACAAATAACAGTGGGGGCACTTTTGATAATTTTCATAAAAAAATCTAATACTGAAAATCTTCAGAATTTTTATGAAAATATTCAACTAATACAACCATTTTGAAAAAATAGATTTTTTTTTTTTTTTCGGAATAAAATTCCACGGAAATCACGCGTGGGCAAAATTTCTTTTTAAATGCTGAAGTAATACGCCCATTTTCTTACTTGCTTGATCCTCTGACAGCTGTATTAAAAAAAAACAATTAACTGAAGAAACATCGTTCATTATTTGACAGAAAATTTACATGAATTTATTTAATTCAAGTTATGCATATCGATATAAAAATCATGCTTGTTATTGTTGTAGTTAAACATTTTTATCCTTGAAAAGGAATGTAGAAATAGATGCAATAAGAAACTTGGTGATTCAACAACCAAAGAAAATCTTAATTTGTATGAAAAGAAAAATGTTGGAAAAAATTTTATCTCACTCTACCACACATTAATAAATTTTCTAAATTAACTTGGTCAAACAAATTTCTTCTCTACAAACAAGTTCTTAGGCCTATCCTTACCTATGCTGCTCCAATCTGGGGTCTAGCTGCACAATCTTTTTCAAAACAAACTTCTTCGTATCATCACTGGTGCACTCTGGTTTGTCCGCAACTCTACAATTCATCAAGATTTAAAAAATGATTCTATTGACAACTATATTACAAAACTTTCTAGAAATTTCTTCAATACCATTGCTATTCATGAAAACCCTCTCATCAAGGCTCAAACTATATTTACGCAATTGAATGGAAAATACAAGTATCTTTCTCTACTTCTAAATGGAACCGAAGCCTCAAACCACCATAATTTCCTGCTCACTTATCGCTTTTTAGATATTTTACTTCAACGCATATTCTTTCCTGCTGTGCTTTTTGCTCCATTGATCTGTACTCTTTACTGATCATAAATTTCTTGTTAAGTTTTCATCACCGATGATTTACATTTTCTTACTTTCTTCTTTTTTTCTCTCAATTCATACGATTACTATTATCGATTTATCATGACTTTTTTCTTTCCTACTGCCATCACATATCATTGACTAGATGAACTATTCAAGTTCAGGCACTTGACATCTTTATTCAACTTAGTAGTTAATTTGTATGAAATATGTGGTACTACTTTTTGTGAGAAAAATATCTAAAATTTTTATACTGGGCATTTTTGTATTTTCATTTCATTATAATACCTTTAAAAAAAAAAAATTGTGTCTAAAGAAATATACAGATATTTCTGGAACAGAATGATTGACATGAGACAAGGAAAACTAAACGTTAAAATTGATTTTTATAATGGATCATAAGCATTCGATTTTTATAAAGATAAAAAATATTTAAATTGTTTTTATTTTAAGTTGATTAAAATTATAAAAATATGATACTCAAAGAAAAATAATAAGTTGTTTTTAGCATTAACATTTACATTTTTAATGGGATTTAAAAGAAGAATATCATACCAATATCATCAAGGTTTTTTACTTTTGAAATAGCGCTTTTGAATACCAACTGCTACTTTCACTATCGCTGTTTGTGTTTGCATGGAACTTTTTTTAGGCAAGTAACGTGTTTGTTACGGAAGGCATGTTTTGAATGTTGGGATTGCACTATTAAAATATTATTATTATTTTTTTCATGACTAAAGTAACACTTTTTATTGCTTTAGTTATTTTTTTCTCTAATTAAAGGAATTCAAGCAATTTGTCAGGTAAGCATGATGTTCACGAACATTTTATTTACAAAACACAAAATTTTTCACAAACATAAATTTTATGATATTCATAAATATTCTTTACTGATTCATAATTTGTACTAATCTTATTAATTGAAAACTCTTTATTCGATTAATTAAATATATCACTATTGATTCAAACAATTCAATATTAAGAAACCCAACATGCTTTGTATAACTTTTTTTTTATAACAATGATAACTATTTTCCCTATTAAACTTCATAACTTGTATTATTAATGAACTTTATATATTGAAGTATATTTTTATTACTAGTCATTAATAGATTTATTAGATGTCTCCATTTAGATATCCCTTAACTGATATTGTATGTGTTGAAAAAGAGCAAAATTAAAAATACAAAAGTAGAAAAAGATAGTAAAATGTGTAAATTTATGTGTCAAAGTTAATCCTTATAAAAGTAAACAAATATAGAATTTAAAGTAAGAAAATGATAAAATTTTTGTGAAAGTGAATATTTACAAAATTTGGGAAATGTGAAACAACTTGTAAGTTTTTACATGTTGCATACTTTTGTATAGTTATACAATACATATTGCATAATATAAGACATATTGTATAATTTTTAAATATACATGAACAATGTGCAATAATTTCTAAGACAAGTTTTTGAAAAAGGAAGAATTTAATGCTCAGAATATCTATTGTAAATCAAATTGTAAAAGTAAGCTTGGGTATACTTTGAAAAATGAAAAAAATTTGGTAAAACATTAAAAAAATGAAATTATGTGTGCGAGTGAAAATATTTCATGAATATGGGCAGTGAAGAATATAGTGTTCAGTATAGCTCTTGAACATCTTTTGTGACTAAAATAATAAATTTAAATAAAAAAATTAGAAAAATATATTTAAAAGACAGGAAATTGTATGTGTTAATTATAAAGCTACATATATATATGTAGCAGGACAGGAAGAAATGAGTGTACAGCATGACTAATGTTCAATTAGTGTAAATTATTCATCTATCCTGCACAGAAAAGAAATAATAAATTTAAAAAATTATGTGTGCTATAGGGAAAATTTTGCAAAAATATTATGAAGAGTTGTGACACAACATAAAAAACAAAAAGTATTAGTTAAAGTATTCAGATAGGAATATTATTAATTTTTATTTAAAAATTATTTGGCAATTTTTTAGAGTAATATTCAATATGTGTAATCTGTATTTATTTTGAAATTTGATCATTTCTAAAATACTAAGGGCTAGCTGATATGTATATTGCAGTGTTTTTGTTGGTGCAGAGTGTCTTTTTTAGAAACTTTCTTTTGCAGCATAGAACTAATTGGTGCAACATATGAAATAATTGTTTTAAGAACTATTCTATTTAAGAAGTACATCTAAATATTCAAAAAGTGAATAATAAAGAATTGTTGTGGTTATTTGAATGTTTTTAATTTTGTTTATAATATACTGGGGTCATGTTAGTATATTGTTGAGATTGACATTAAAATATTTTATATAATTCTATTTAATGTTTTGCAAGATGTATAACAAACTTTGGCTTAAATCCGAACTACTCACTTACTGATATTAATTGTTATATTCCATTGAGCCAACCAGGTGTATCTGTGTAATGCAATTTTAAATGTGTTCCCTTGTTGCTTGTGGCATAGAGTTTTGTTAAAAAAAAATGGCCGTACCATATGGATAAATAAATTTGTTATGAATAGAATTTTGAATGTCACTTATGTTTATGCTGTGTAAAAATTGGGCTCAGAAGTGATCCTTGTGGTTAACCAGTAGTGATAAAATTTGGAAAAGAAAAATCAACCTAAACTTTAGTGACAGAAGAAACCTGTTTGAGAGATAGTGCATAAGAATATTAATGAAATCATTTGAAGAGATATGATATAAGTTTTTAAATAAGTAAATATATCCAAATTTTGTCAATTTATTCAGCAATATTAAGGAATAGTGGAGCTGTGGTATGCCTATTACTGAAGCTCCCTTATATGCTCTGTATTGCTTAAAGTAATTGAATGTGTTGTAAATAATTGTTTAATGATTTCAAAATGTACAATGTTTGTGAAGTGTTAATATGTTTGTTTACATGAATTAGAATGAAATATTTATATATTTTAGAAATTATAGGAAGGAAAATTAATGATATAGAAGATACTTTAATATTTCTTTTGTGTCAGTTGCTTTATTATTTTTGAAATTTTTAAGGAAATGAAAAATCTAAAATCCAGAAGGTGAGATTTCAATTGTAGCATGGTGAGAAGAGTGACTATTAGAAATTTCATATTTGTAAATAATTTTAGAAATTACTTGCTCAGTGGCAGGATGCCTAATGTCGTTAGGAGAAAATTTAGTTATATAGTTTTTTGTAAGTGTTGGGGCTATGTTTGAATTGGTGTAAGCAAGGCCGTTGTTGTTTCTTTTGGTGCAATGGAATACTTTACTTTTGTTTTTATATTTATAATTATTTTCCTGAGAATTGTCGTTAGGAGAAATAATGCTTTAATAATAATTATTCTCGTGTATTTTCATTTCTGTTTTTAATTTCACTTTGTACAATTTTGTTGTAATTTAAATAATTTTGTTTGTCCTGAGGGTATTTTATAAATTGACAAATTTTCCTAAGATTGTTTCTTACTGTAATTTTATTTCTGATGTTTTTGGAAAGGTGTGACTTTTTATCTGTTTTGATTTTGTGTTTTTAATAAGTGTTATGAAAACACTAAATTAAAACAGTTTGTACATATAATGTAAAGTGATATTATAATTTCAGTGACATGTTTAATAGAGTTTTCTAGCTCTAGGTGTGTGTCAAAATTACTAGGAGTGTAATTTGCAAGTTTTAATTAATGTGAAAATTTAGTCCAATTTGGAATATGGTATTTTGGAATATTAGTTCTATGGATAGTGAAGCCAAATTCAAATAAAACAAGATTAATGTCAGATGTATGGGTAGAGATAGATTCTGAATCGTAACAAAAAAAAGAAATTTTTCAATTAGTGCAATGTCCTTAGTGTAGGGTGTCAGAGAGCAAAATCTGGTATAGGCAGAAAAGAAATTAGGAAATAGCTTTGATAAATAAAACTAATTAAGTTGAATTCCCAAGGAGTTTATTCTGGTGCAATTTCAGAGCCTAAATAAGGTCTCGGTCAATAAAGTATTATATTCATAATACTTTATTGACAATTCATTAAATGAAAAGGTTTTTTTTTTCGATCAGCCAATGTGTTTCTTTGTGGTTGTGATGTAAGTGGATTGTAACAGAGTTTTGTAGGTGCAGTGCTGTGAAGGTGGCTTGAATAGTGCTTAGGTTTTGAGTGAAATGTGTTATTATACTAAAATTGCTGTACATATATTTATGTATGTTAACAAGGACATTTTTTTTTCTTTCTTTTAGAAATAATAGTTTGGAATAGTGAGAGATCTAGTACCTGGCCTGAGGCAAGGTCTTGTATAGAGATTCATATGTGATAAATATTGGTCAATAAATACTTAAAGAACATCATTCTTACCTATTAAGCAATTTGCATTTTAGAGGAAAATAGTGAAGAATTTTTGTGTGTTCACCTTAGCAGTGTGAGCTACTTATGACAGTGTAAGCATTTTAGAATCTGGATCAGTGTATTGCTGTATAAGTAGCAAAGCATTGTGGATTAAATGGCATAATCAGCACATGTGTCCACAGGTTAAATTAAATATTAAAAAATAAAATATGCAAGTGTAAAGATACTAGTAGAGATCCCAGCATAAATATATGTAGTAATATTGCGCTGTTTTTTTTTTTTTTTTTTTTAATCAACTTGTCAATATTGGTTACTAATTTCACTTAAAAAAGCAAATACAGATTAATAAAAGCAATTATTAGAGAGTTTTTGCATAACAGAAGCCACATGCTTTAACTTCAATGCTATCGGGTCCATGATGCCACTGCGCATGCGCTCATCAGAACTCAGTAATTTATCGGGAAGCTTAAAATGAGTTTTTGCATAACATCTATTTTCACTTCCGATAATTTCGAAATAGCTCCAATACTAGATCTCGACTTGTGAGGAGTTTGGTGATAATATAGAAGTGCAAATATCCAGATCTCGATAGAAGCATTTTTAACGTCTAATAAATGTAGATTTTAATCGTTTGTCAGAGAAAAATTTTTTTTGATTATATGTTTGAAATACAAAAAATTGCAAAATTGAGCACATGCGTATCTCATATACGCATGTGCTCAACTTGCTAATTGTATTAATCTTTGCATGACAATGAGAGTCCCATATTTTTTAATAAATCTTCAAATATTTGAAGAATATTTGTAATTGTATTATTTTTAAATCTTTCTACTTATACAATTGTAATAAATGTTTAATTCAATTTGTTTGACAATTTTGCTCTTAAAATTATATATTATTTCTACTATTTTTTTTTTATTGTTACAAGATTTTTTTTTCTTTCTAAGAATTTTCAATATTATTCATTTAAGAACAAATATAATATTTATTCTTTTTTAAGAATAAGAATGAAGTGTTAAAAAAAATGAAGTATCAAAACATTTCATTTCACAAACAAAACAACAACATTTCTATTTGTAGCTGCTTTGTTATGACTAGCATTGTTTTGTTTTCTTTTTCAACATGTGCTTTTCTCTCATTCTAAAACATCTATTCATTTCCAATCCAGATAATATGGAAATAAAATCTAAACTAAAGTTAATCCCAGTTAAGTTATTCCTTGAAAATATATAGTTTTACTTTTAGATGTATATAATAATTTAAATTATAATGTAATTAGATGTATATACATTTTTTGCTTAATTACTAAAATTCTATTAATTACTTATTTTTAATTTTGAAAAAAATTCTCTGCCAAGTTTATGTTAATGAAAAATACTGTGTAGATATTTTCAAATTAAAAATATGTTTTTATTGCTATTTCAGTTATTTTTCATTCTTATTTTTGCAATTTAAAAAGCTATTTAAAATTAATAACTGTACTTGTTAAGATGCTGCATGATTTTAGCTTCAGATGCACATATTAAGTAATGTCGTATGTTTATTTTAATTATTAAAAGTATTGTAACTGTAGCTGTTATTAAAATGTAATTTCTTTTCTGTTTTTATGAAACAAGACTATCATATATATATTGAACACTTTATTTTTAAATTGACGAAACTTCGTGATTTCATTAGTTATATTTATATTATTGATTTCTCAGCAAATGGACGTGAATTGAGTGTGTACATGTTATTTAAGAGGAATATAATTGATTCGAATATTTTTATTATTTAGGGTGCGTCCTGCATTCCCTGTTTCACCTAAGCGTTGTTTTGCGCTTCGTTTCCATTCGCAAATGACCTCGCCTGCCAGTTGAATCAGAACAGCTGATGTCTTGCACGGTACAGTAATTTTATTTAAAACGATTATCATTTGCACGAAATGTTTTTTTTTACAAAATGTTTGAGGATTCTTAGATGTCGGATGCCCCTAGTTTCGCGCCTAGTTAGCAATCGCCAACAGCGATGGTCGCCACTGATGGCGACTCAATTCGTTACTATAATGAAGGTAACCCTAAGACCGGTTATGACAGTGTGGATTAGTTTAAATAACAAAGCCAGCTACTAGTGTGTGTGCTGTGCTGACTCGTGCATCGTAGTTTTTGCAAATTAGAAAAGTCAGTATATTTTAATATTGTTTATGTCTGTCATTCATGCAATGCATCCTGCTTTTATTGATTTTTATGCTTAAAATTTCGGAAACCGCTCTAAAATTAATTTCCGAATGTAATTACTAACAATTAAGTCTAACTACTTTAATATTTATATGTATTTTCTAGCCTATCAGTAATACTTTAAACCTAGAATTTGTGTATTTCATAGCTAGAAGGCATTCTGCTTTGGTTAATTACCATCGCAAGTTAGTATTATTGCAATTTATAAAATGGTAAATTTATATAAAATTATTATGCAAAAATATTAGTTCTATAAGTATATATCAAGTAAAAAAATCGGCGTCTAGGGGGGCAAAAAAAGTGTCACCAGATACTTAAGATTTTCCGAATGTTTTGGTGCCGAAATAAATTAATGTGATTAACATTAATGTTTCCTGGTGGTAATTGTATCTGTACCTAATATTAAATTATTTTAATTTTTTTATTCATACATGTATTATGATTATTAATGAATTCAAGGTATATAGTGATATTTTTCATACCAACGTAACATCCGCATTTCTTTCTCATTGTAGTATTATCTGGATGCATGCAATCCCTTCTGAGTCTTCTCGATCTCATCAGGAAAGCTTTCTGGCCCACGTATTTATAGTGCCTATCCTCGGTCTCTACAAGAAGCATTCGTGACACACTTGCTCAGTTAACACAAGTGATTGAAAATGTGATCTGGTTATTTGAAGGCTGCTCTTAAGTAAAAAGTCGTGATGGATGAAATGTCCATTTGTCATTGCAAACATTAATTTGCCCTTCTGTTGTATCTTCTGTCTTTGACACCCATTCAGTGTTGAATAAACATCGAGATTTAGAGAACTGCATCCCTTTTTTGGTGGATCGCGCTTTTCAAAAATAGAAGTACTACTTTTTTTTGTTTGCTGGCACTTTAACAACTACAATAATGAAATGAAATGAAGGAAACTTGCTATCTCTCAATTTATTTAAACGATAATTTTTATGTGAATATAAAATCTGCATCTCTTTCTCATTGTAGTACATAAACAGTTTTTTTTTTTTTGCCTCCTGTGAATCGAGTACTTCGGCAAACGCATCAAATAATGGCTGAGCTTGGTGGACCAACTGTGGAAGAGAATTGTTTCTTGTGTGATGTTTGTGGAAAGCGATTTTCCGAGATAAGTAAATTGAATGTGCATCTGCATTGCCACTCTGATCGAAAACCTCATGTGTGCGGCATATGCAACAAAAGGTACCTTAGAAAATACAATTTAAAAAAGCATCTAGAAGTTCACGAGGGGATAAAACCTTACATCTGTGAAATATGCAACAAATACTTCTCTCGAAAGACGGATCTTCGAATCCATGTGGTGACTCACACAAATGAGAGATCGCACAAATGCGGTTTGTGTGAAAAGGCCTTTGCACAAAGTTCAAATCTGAGACGGCATTTGAGAACTCACACGAAGGAGAAACCTTATTCGTGCGAGTTGTGCAATAAGGCGTTTTCTCAGAAGGGTGATTTGCTGAAACCCATTACCGTGTGCACACCGAAGTTAAACCATATGTATGCGAAGTATGCCAGAAAAGCTTTTCACAAAAATCAAACTTAACTGCTCATTTGATGACTCATTCCAATGAAAAGCCCTTTGTGTGTTCTGTTTGTCATAAAGGATTTTCTTTGAAAATTCGTTTATCACGTCACGAGAGAAGAATTCATGCCAAATAAAGGCATTGCATAAAAACTTTTCTCAAAATAGACTGTTTTAAAAACGAGATTCACAGAAGACTGTAACAGATGGGCTGAAATGTTCGTTGGCTGACACATAGAGGGCGCTACTAGTATTAAATCCCATATGAATTTTAGTTAGCCCTAATCTTCAAAAGACACGTGTATACATTTGACAGCTGTTGCGCTATTAGTATGTGAGTTATAGCATTTTTAGTGTTCATCACTGCAGTTCACTCGGCTGACTGTCGATTGGACTCCGGTGTGAAATGATGGAGCCATGTTTCATCCATTGTCACACATCGACGCAAAAATTCGGTTTATTACGATTGAACAGCTCCAAACACTGCTTAGAATCATCAATTTGTTGTTGTTTTGGGTCGATTGTGAGCTCGCGCAGCACCCACTTTGAACAGAGCTTTCGCATATCCAAATATTCATTCACGGTATGTCCAACACGTTCCTTTGATATCTTAGGGTCTCAGTTATCTCAATCAACTTCACTTTACGGTTATCAGAAATTTGTGGACTTTTTTGATGTTTTCGTCGGTAACAGCCACTTTGGGGCGTCCACTGCGTGCATCGTCCTCGGTGCTCATTTCGCCTCGTTTAAATTTAGCAAACCACTTCTCTACAGTTGATTTTCTTGGTGCAAAGTCCTAATAGTGTTTATCAAGCCAAGCCTTGCCTTCAATAGTATTTTTTTTCGCCAAGAAAGTAATGCTTTATTAACACACGAAATTCCTTTTTATTCATTATTTCAAACTAACAAAAGTTGCTTCACTAAAAGGCTATAACCCACTTACTAATAGTGCAACAGCTGTCAAATTTATACACGTGTCTTTTGAAGGTTAGGGCTAACTAAAATTCATAGAAATCATTAAATTTTTATTGTGAAACCCTCTTTTAATATAAATGTAGCTTTCTACCTGAAATTTTAATTTTCACGATTTTTAAAATTAGATTTTATTCACTTAATGGTTTTTACGACATACTCTATGTTTGTAAAATCTGATGTTTAAAAAACTGCGCTAATAAAAAGTAATGTAATGATTACATATTTCTGTATGGAAAAAACCTTCAATTTATCGGATGACTGTTTACAGATAATATTTTGTGATTTGCTACAGGAAGACTGTATTTTATTAATTTCCTTTTTCAAACTTTCTCACAAATAATATATTTAAATAAAAACATTTATTCATTTTGCTTTTGTTATTTCTTCAATGTTTATTTGCTTTCTGGGAGATTGCAACTTGTTCACATTTCTCTCTGTTTAAAATGCATAGGATTGCTGTTGAAAAAGCTCAACAATTTAGAGCAGAAAAACGCCTTTCTATTATAATTTTATAAACGTAATTTACCGTAAATTACGTCTTGTATGAATCTCTGAATACATATCCAGTGAAGTCAGTTACTGAGTTGATGAAATGAATTGTTGGTGTCGCATGGATGCTCTTGTGGTACAGTACAGAACATTCGAAACAACTGAGATCTTCCCTCTATTTGTTGATTCTCTCTCCTCTTGACCGGTTCTGTAGAGACATGGCGGAAGGTCGAACTTGTAAGAGGCCATCTGTATTAGCGTATCTTTCGTCGACGCATTTATTTTCCGAGAACTTGCCAACAAGAATAAATCATTTTCTATAAAACGAATTCGTTTTTGCAGACTTACTAATAAGTTATTTAAATATTTGAGTCTTCTAAAAAGGATTTTTCTTTTATAAGTAAAGCTTTAATTTGCAGCAACTTTTAATTGTTTCACGAAACACCCATGGGTCGCAGAGACCAAAAAACTGCCATCCTTTCATGACCGATTATGTAAAAGCATGATCGCAGTTAGCTAAATTTTAGCAGAGAAGGCACTCATTTTTGTCGTAGGCATATATAACTTAAATAACTAGTAATCGATTTATTCCCATTAAAGTCTGTCGCACGAATCAATGGTGCAGTGAAAGAATAATTCCTTCTACGTTGTCAGAATAGATGAATCGAGTCTCACGGAAGATTTACAAAATGCGGATGCTCCTTCTTTATGCGCTCTCAAATTTCTTCCACCTGCATTTACTTTCAACCATCCTGTGTCTATTAATATTTGGGGAAACACTTTGAATCACTCTGTGTAGTGAAGATCATCCCGAAGCGCGGCCTGATGGCCAATTGGCTGGCGCTCTGACATTCGTTTCACAGGCTGCAGGTTCGAATCTTGGCGGTTTAATGGAGGTTTGTGATTGTTTTGCAATCCTTGCTAAACTGTTGGTCCCGGACTAATGAGCCTAAAGTATGCACAAAAATGATCGTAGAGCGACAAACCAAAGCAATCAATAACGGTCAACGACATCGTAACCACAGACAAGTTTGTCCAGCAGCAGGGATCAGATGCAAATCCACTACGCCATGAGTTGAAGTCACTGCTATTGAAACGGGTAGAATCAATCCAGATGTTCAAAGCGTCTGGCTGATGCAGATGTTCAAACCCCCGTAAGTTAGTAATACAATAATTTTTAAAATGGTAAATTTGTATAAAATTATGTAAAAATGTTAGTTCTATTGGTGTAAATCAAGTTAAAAAATCGGGAGTCTGTGAGAGTGTCTCCCGTAAATTTGTAACAATAAGCTAGTGGAGGAAATCTGTCGGAAGGGGGGGACTTCAAAACCACATAACACGTGAGGTCGGGAGGGGAGGGGGGTTAGAGGCACCCGATACTTATGAACTTCCGAATATTTTGGTAATAATTGTATCTATACCTAATATTAAATACTTTTATTGTTTATTCATATATGTATCAGAATTATGCATTAATGACTTCAAGGTATATAATGACATTTTTATACCAATGTAATATCCTATGTATTATTCTTTCTCATTCTAGTATTATCTGGATTAATGCGCACTATTCTGACTCTCCTCGATCTCTACAGGAAAGCTTTCTGGCCCGCAGATTTATAGTTCCTCTCCTCGATCTTGTCAAGAAACTTTTGTGGCACACTTGCTGAGTTAACACAAGTGATTGAAAATATTATCTGGTTAATGAAGGCTGCTCTTAAGTAAAGTCTTGATGGATGAAATGTCCATTTTGTATTTCCAAATATTAATTTGCCCTTCTGCTGTATCATCTACCTTCAACACCTGTTCGGTGTTGAATAAACCGTGAGATTTAGAGAACTGCATCACTTTTTGGAACATCTATAAAAAGCATATTTGGATAAATCACGTTTTTCAAAAATAAAAATACTACTGGTTTTTATAATATGATATAAAGTTTCCTTCGTTTCATATCATTCTGTTAGTTTATTTAAAGGAAATTATTTATACCAATATAAAATCTGCGTCTTTTTGTTAATGTAGTAGATAAATAGGTTTTTTTTTTTTTTTCCTGTGAATTGAGTATTTCGTCAAACGCCTTAAATAATGGCTGAGCCTGGTGGACCAACTGAGGAAGATAATCATTTGTTGTGCCATGAATGCGGTAAACGATTTAAACGGGTAAAGGCATTGAAAGAGCATTTGCTTTGCCACTCGGGAACGAAGCCCCATATGTGTGACATATGCAACAAAAGATATCTTAGAAAGAATGAGTTGAAACAGCATTTAGCAATTCACGAGGGGAAGAAACCTCATGTGTGTGAAATTTGCAACAAGGACTTTGTTCGAAAGAATGAGCTTCGATTCCACATGGTTGTTCACACCAATGAGAAGTCGCACAAATGCAGTGCATGTGGAAAAGCATTTGGGCAAAGTTCAACTCTCAGGCGACATTTGAGAACTCACACGAAAGAAAAGCCTCATGCGTGTGAGTTGTGCCATAAGGCGTTTGGTCGCAAGGAATATTTGCAAAAACATTACCGTGTCCACACAAAAGAGAAGCCATACATGTGCGAAACATGCCAGAAGGGGTTTGCCAATAAAGGAAACTTAGCACGTCATTTGTATATTCATTCCGAAGAAAAGCCTTTTGTATGCGATATATGTCAGAAAGGATTTTCTCGGAAAAGCTGTTTGTTACTTCATGAGAAAATGCATGCAAATTAAAAGTGTTTCACCAAAACTTTTTCTCATAGACTACTTCTGGTTTAAAGCAAGCTTCACAGAAGGCTGCACCTTCCTGACAAATACGGAAAGATTCATTATTCGTATGCATTTCATCTCGTGTATTGTTTTTATTGTAGAACTTCCTCTTTTAATATGAAGGCTATTTTTTACCTTTACACTATTGTATATGTGCAGTAGAGATACATTTTCGGTTTTGTAATGTGTCTGAACGTTTAAGCATAAATGGTGTGTATCCCACTTCTGTATAAATTGGAATAATTGTTGTAATTTTTTAAACAAGACTGTACTTTGTTAAACTCATATTATTTGTCATGAAGTTTAAAAAGTATTTTAAATAAAGACATTTTTATTTTTCTATTATTATTTCTTCAATCTTTACTTGCTTTTTACTAAATTACAACTGATTCATTTTTTTTTTTTTTTTTTTTTTTTTCTCTGTGTGAAATGCCTAGGATTGCTGGTGAAAAGCTCAGAAAACGATGTTTTATTGTAGTTTTATAAACGTAATTTACCACTTGTATGAATCTCTGAAATACACGTCCAGTGAAGTCAGTAACCGAGTTGATGAAATATATTGTTGATGTCGCATTGATGGGCTTGCATATCAATATAAGATTTTTATTTTGTATATCGATATAATCAATATGCAACTGCACAGATTATTCGGAATATCTGAAATCTTCCCTAAATTCGTTGATTCTCTCTCCTCTTGACCGGTTCTGCAAAGACATGGAGGATAGTCGAACTTATAAGACGGCATCTGTATTATCATGCCTTCCTTCGACGCATTTATTTTCTGTGAACTTCCCACTCAAAAACAAGTAATATATAAAAAAAATTAAAGTCAATTCCTACTTTTTTTTTTCACAATATTGCAGAAAGACCTTTATAAATAATTTTCATTCATTTTTTTAAGTTTATCTGATGCCATCTATGGGTAGATATATGCAACTTAAATCTAAAAAAAACTAAAATTAATGAACTAAATTTAAGTACTGAATTAATATTTGAGAAAACTGCATTCACATCAAGTGTCATCCGCTACAAGTTCAAAAAAATGTATTTGAACTTGAGTGGATGAATAAAAAGTATTTTATGTACGATTGAAAATTTGAACAAGATATATATAGGAAGAGTGTGAGCTAATAGAAGGAATTGAAATAAATCGTAATCTATTAAAGTGCAGGGTGGCCGCTCATCCCGAAAAAAAGACGGGGAATTTTTGAAGAAATTAATATTAATTGGATAAATTAAATTTTAAAATTAATTTTAATTAATTGCATAAATTAAATTTTAAAATGAAATATTCAGATCCAAATGTCAGAAAGTTTGCCTAAATATGGAAATCCAGTCACCACAACTATTTAAAAAAAAATAATTATGCATAAATATTTACAGTTTGGCGCCAGGGTATTGCATACAGAAGTTAGACGTGAGGAAGACGGCCATGTCATTTGGTTGGTTCTAGGTTTATAATTTTTAAAATACTAGGCCATGAAGTTCCCAGTTACAATCGCAGAAATTTGAATATTTCTTTTCAGGCGTATTCTGCTTACAGGTGAAATAGGATGGGCCCAAGTCGTCATTCCAGTAACATTAAGTCTTCTAGAAGCATCAATTTTAGAATACATTTCTTTTTAAAGAATACAGTTTATGAATTTTTAATAATTATTCTTAGAACGAAGACTATTATTTTAATTGTTAATGAAGTGTTTTGGAGTTTTTAGTACAGTAGTAAATGGTTTAGCAAATTACATTACTTCGTTTTGTAGTTGAAGAATAATCCTACAAATTCAATTTACAAATGTAAACAGTAGATTAAAAAAAAAAAAAAAAAAAACTTTCTCGGTATACGAGTCCCTAGAGGCTCGAAAATAGACGGCGCTAGACAAACTAAGAAGAAAAGTGAAAACAACCAGTAAAAATAGAGAAGCGGCAGAAAACAAAACATTTTAATGCGTTTCGCAAATTTTCCACGGGGCCTCCTTCACACACAATGACACATTAAATGAGGCAGATGAAGTATAGTACTGAAGAACTTATCATGACAAAAGGAATCTGACGTCTGATGGCATTTTCAAACTAGATGGAGTTTGCTGATTAAATGTATAATACACTTTAAATTCCAGGCGTCCCCACAGCCAGAAATCCATTGAAATGAGATCGGACAACTTTCGCTGACGGGAGATAATTCTGTCGCCAAATTGTTGTGCTAAGAAAGGCTTGACATGAGACTTCAACAGTTGAGGAGCGCTATTTTGGTTTCACGCTATGTCAGAGCATTTTGTTGTAGGGATACCTAAAATCTGAAGCGTGTGAGCAAAAAAATTCAGTGAGAGAAATAGTGGACCATTAATATGTATATATAATAAATATGTGTATAAATTTTTCTGAAGTAAATTTTCATGCTATATAAAATGAAATATTAACGAAAGATTGTTTTAAGTATAAAACAAACTTGATTTTGATGACAAACTGACAAAGATTGTTTTAAGTACAACAGTTTCAAAACAGTCTTTTTTGTGTATTAAAATGCCTTGCAACAACAAAAAAAAAAAAGGAAAATTTTTATTAATATAAAATACTAACATTTAATGTAACTGCAACAACTGACAACGCCTCAACTTATTACGTAGTATATGTGCTTATGAAAAGACACAAATTAAAGGATTTAATGCATAATGAATTAATTAAGTGTTGTGAATAGTACTGTAATACAGCAAGAAAGGTATTTCGTTGAGAAACTACAATATCATTTGTTAATTTGCAACCTTATAGTGCTGAACATATTGAATGGAAATTATATTATACACGTTACATTATTAAGAATTCAGTGCATAAAAACATCCAATTAATCTCAGACATTAACGTAAATTATTGTATATGCCCTTTGGAAATATTACAATATAACTACGCATAGTTAAAATTAAAAATTTGCATTGTTGATATTTGTTCTTACAATAGTATATTCTTAATAACAATGCACAGTTTATTTGTTTATTAGAAAAGTAACAGTAACTTCTTAGAATATTGTTCAGTTGAAATATTTTGGTGTTTCAGAATATTTTAAAAACGTTCATAAAGTGTAATTTTCTTGAATCGAGGCGGTGAGCATTTCATGCTTCTTTTTTTTCCCACTGCGAGTGAGTACTAAGTTTTAATATGAAAAATAAATTGGTTGAATTCTAGAATACTGTACCCCCTGAGAAAGTCGCCAATCTTGCAACCTGGAATGTTCCGCCAATTTCTTTAGGGTTACAATACTCTAGAGGAATTCTTAACCTTCTTTTTCCGAAAAATATAATGACTATTTACTTCTACCTTGATAGTTATTTGCAGAATTTTTTTTAGTTATAGTAAATAAAGAACATAAATATAAATCCTTTTAATTATTTATTCCGATGAATTATTGGTTATTCCAAGACGATTCTTATAGCGTATGTTTACAGTATATGATACAGAAAATAAACAATTTTTATGATGCTGCCACTCATTAAAATACGAAACAAACGAGGAAAAGATTTTTAATTTATTAATAATATATATTGGATTATCAAATCATTATTTTCTATTTATGTTGTTGAAATAATTAAGGTTTCATAACAACCATTATTGGACTTTTGCTCGAAAAATATTATTTTTTTTATTTTTAGAACATTAGTTCACAGTGAAAACGTCGATCGAATGTTTCTTTTTAAAGCTTTTGACATAGTTAAAGTTTTGTGGCAACCATTATTTGAATTCGCGCGAGAAAAAATGTAACTTTTAATTTTAGAACGTTAGTTTACAGAAGAAAAAGGCCTTGAAACGCGTTAAATTTTTCTGTGGTTTTCTGATGTTTTTCGTTTTCTTCATTCATTTGATAAGAATAGATGGTATCCTCCAACAAAGGATATATCAGAATAAAATGTAAGTTATTCTTTGGTTTTTTTCCCTTTTAATTAATTTTGTTTCATTATTACAATTCGGCATCGTAAACAACATGAAATAGTTTTTGACATAATAATAATAAAAAAATGGCATATTAACGAAAAATTTTGCATAATTTTATCATACCAGCGATTATTATCTTTGTCTAAATGATACATTTATGTTTATTATTGGCGTAAAAGCAAAAAACAAAATTCGCTTAGAGAAAAAGTTTGGCAATAAAGTGATAAATGTTGGCGATAAAGTATTTCAGGGATTAAAATTTTAGCGCAATAGTGATAATATTTCGCGTTAAATCAATAAACTAGCTTAAAAGCACTTTTAGGAATGAACTTTGATGTAATAGCTGTGACGGCTACTAATGTTGGCGTAATAGCTCTGTTCGGCAATGAATTTTGGCAAAATAGCGTTTTACGATGACACAGAACTTCGGCAGCCATTTTTTTGTTTACTTGGCGATTTGGCATCCCAATAAAGAATTTTGGCGTAATATCATTTTTACCGTGAAAACTACCTGGTCCATTCATTACTATGCCTACTTGGCGACCTGGCAATGTATTTGGCAAAAAGGGTACAGGATTCTAGATTTTTACCAATAAATTAATAAATCAACATTTGTGAAAGAATTAAAATTTAACTTATTCTAATAAGCATAATGTATTCGAAATTTTGAAGATACAACCGTTAGAAATTTATTTTAAAATTGAAGGAAAAAGTTTTGTATATTAGATAAACTGTGAAATTCCTTGGCTATGATTGGCTTAATTATTTTATCTTATTTAGCGCGAAGTAATGAATATAACATATTAGCACAATTGTTACATTGGTAAAATCTAGAACCCTGCACCCTTTGTGCCAAATACATCGCCAGATGCAAGTAAGCATTCATTATTATGAATGCTGCAGTTAGTTTTTGCAATAAAAAAAAATATCACATCAAAATCTATCATTAGGATTCCAAGTCGCCAAGTAAACAAACAAAATGGCAAACAAATCGTTTACGCCTCCGAATTCAAAAGATGAAACAATATTAATTAAAAAAAAGAAAGAAAGAAAAACTTGGTTGAAATATAGAATACTGTACCCCTGAGAAAGTCGCCATTTTTGCAACCTGAAATATTTCGCCATATTCTCTACTGTAAATAGAGGAATTCGTAACTTCATTTCCGAACAATATAATGACTATTTTATTGCTACTTTTATTATTGTATGCAGAATTTTTACTTATAGTAAATAAAAAAGAACTGTAAGTTCTTTTAAACAATTATTTCAATAAATTATCGATTCTGAGAACAGTTTTTCACCGTTTACTGAAATATATGATAATTTTTTTTTAAATTTAAAATCATGTTTTAATAATTGATCTTTAATTTTTTTTTTGTGGTCTTAAAATAAAAATTGGCAACACTTAGTTTGTTTACAACGGATACCAATATTTTAGGAATAGTTATTATCTGGTAATTTGATGTGGATTGAATTTTAAAGTTACAAGTTGTGTTCTGAAATTTAAATAACACAAATAGTGAAAGATGATGTCTTGAACGAAGCACAGCTCCATGAAAAGCCGAAATTGGTAAAATAATTGATGATACTACAACACACTGTCATTGGTAATTAAATTTCTCCTTTAAATTTCATTTCAATTAGCAGTTGTTTAATTATTCATCTAACGTGTTGTTACATATACACATACATAAGAAAAGATTGATCAAATTTCATATGAAATGTGAAAAAAAAAGCATTAGTTAAACCATTTATTTTATGTATCTGACAATGATTGAATATTTTCATTGCACTTGATTTTTTTTTTTCAATATGGCCATATGCCATTTCTTATTTGATGCAGTTATTCTTTTTTTTTTTTTTTTTTTACTTGTTTGTATGTGCTTTATTTGTGCATTAAATTTCTTTGTCGTTTAAAAATTTATTCTAAAAAGTATCAAAATTTTTCTATGGAAGGGAATTTTAAAATACATTTATTGTTATATATTGCTATCTGTATTATTTTTATTTTCTCTCTATATCGTATTGTACTTATAATTTATTACACAATGTTTTTATGTTTAAATGCTTTTTTAAGAATTGTAAGCATCATTTGATGAAAAAAATATATATATTTAACTTGAATTTCAATATATTTCCAACTACAAGTCCTGTATTATTTATTTTTTCCATTTGAGTAGTAAATCCACATACATGAGTTCTTTCTTTGATAGATATTCTCTTATATATCTTTATACATATAGAGACTGTATTTTGAATTTCAGATAAAAGATGAAATGCACATTTTTAAAAAACAGCATTAATTTGCTTTCCTGTCTCTATCATAGCTATAAAAATCAATACTTATGTTTCATATTCTGCATTACTCTCAAGGTATCATCTTTCAAATATATGTGTTGATAAAAAAAATTCGTTTATAAGATTTTAGACCTGGCCAAATCTGTAACATTCTGCTTTATGTTTGCATATTCATTTTAGCCACTTAATGATAGAGGGGGCAAAAGGGGGACACTAGCGAATTTCAATTTATCAATTTTGAAATCCAATTAATAAAATATTGTTTAACTGTGGGTAAAAAATTTTTTATCTTTATTATTATAAATCAACCACATTTTTAATTTCTAAATAACAATAGTAATAAATAATGGTGAGGGGGGAAGAAAGAAAATTTTAAAGAAGTAGAACTAGTTATAAATACTGTTCTTTCCTATAAAAGAAGAGGGACACTTTTTTTCAATATTATAACTTCTCAGTCTTAATTTTTTTTTTTTTTTTTTTTTTTTATGATTATGAAAGGTCTTTTGAAGGATCTCTCATGATATTCTAAGGTTATGTCACCATTTTTGACCATTTTTTTATTAATATATAAATTCTATGCTATAACATTAAATGTAATTAAATTACTTACGGAACATTAAGTCAGCACTGAAATGACAACGAGCACTATGATTAAAGAGAGGAAACCCACAAGTGAGATAGAGTAAAATGAGGAAAATCTTGGAGGAGTTTATTTTTAGAAGGAATTGGATTTAAAAATATTAATTCAGCATGACACATTGAAGTTAAAAAATTAATCACAATTAATATAGGAAAGATTTTTTAAACAGTTATTTGTTAATAAATTGATTGAAATTTTATTTTACCTCTAAATTTATACAATAAATATTAAGTTATAAGTATGAAATGACATATTAATACAGTCGAATAAAAACATTGGCTATAAATTGTAAATCAGTTACTAAGTAACATTTAATATTTGATTAAATTGATTTATTTTAATTTTTATGTGACAAAATTAATATTTTAGTTAATCATGGTTAATATAATATTATATAATTGTAAATTCATTTGAGATTCTATACATAACATTTCAGTGAAATTTTCATAATGGTATGGATTTGCAACAAGAATTGAAAAATGATTCTAAAGATGTTATAAAATGAGAAGTAAATTCAAAACTTTATATCATTTTGCCAAGTATAATATAAAAAAAAATACATTGTGATGATATATTTATATACTATCTGAATTGTAAATAATATTTAAAATGAGCTTTTCTTAAAAGAATATAGATTTTTATCCTTAAAGTCAATTCATCTGTAATATTTTTCTAGAATTTTTAATGATTCAATTATTCTAAATCAAGGTATATAATTTGAAATCATACTTATTCTTATTTTAAGTGACGAATCACTTTAATTTTTTTTTAATGCAAATATTTGTTTAGAACACCTTTGTTTTTGTAATTGATTATGATTTAAATCTAAGAAGATTTGATATTAAATTTAATAAGCAAGCCTTATGATTTATTTATTTATGTTACTTAAACATATATTACAACAATAAATATATAGATGTGAATTAATACAATATAATAAAAAATGGTTTTAAAAATGTATATGATATTTTTTTTTTAAGTTTTCAAGTGATTTATAATTAACAAAAGTTTTTAGTTTAAGTTAAAAAAGTTTATTTCTTGATTTATTTTTATGTCAACAAATGAATATAATTTCATACTGATCTGTGATTATAATTATGTTTTTTTAATTTATCAAAAAGTAATATTTATATAGAAAAATATTTGGTACTAAATAGTGTAGAGAGGACAATATTCTTGATATTGATATTGTTGACTGTAAATTAATTTGTGTATATTACTAGAAATTTATAATGAGTTAAATTCCAATATTTAAGACCAAGTTTTTTTAATTTTCCTTTGGAATTTTTTTGTCAGTATATTCGTATTACTATAGGTGTTAAAAACTTTTATTTTTTAATTTATGATTTTAAATTTATAATCTTCAGAATTTTTTTTAATTGGATTATGTTCTGTAAATTAAATGAAAAAAGAAGCTTGACTTTAAAATATAAGAGAAAAGAAATCTTATTTCTCCTCTATTATTTTTATTCAGATAAAATACTGTTTCTTTGATTACTAGAATTTTGTAGTTCATACTTTTTTTTTTATTTGTAGTTAATTTTGATTATTTCCGTGCCAATTTTTTTTCTCTGAACTTATGAATAAGTTCATACAATGATTAAAAATGTTTATTATTATTGATGTTGCAATATATTTAGATGCCTGCTTATTTCTGTTATTGTCCATGTTTACACTTCTGTGTTCATTCTTGTAATTATTATATTGATATAACAAGCTGAATTATTTATGTCTTATTATTAAAAATGTGATACTGGCAAAACTTATTTGCGGGAGCAGTTCCTTTATTTGTGAAGTTTCAAAAAAATTTGAATATACAATAATAATAAATTGATAACTTTCATTATATCATCTAAAATGTCTGTCAATATATATTTTTTATATTGTAATATAATTATTAAGTTTCATTTTGAAGATTTTACTTTTCAGAAATATCCAAGACATAGTAATGTAAAAGATTTTAGAATTTTAAATATACAAATATAGAACATTAGACAAATGTGTTGTGGAAGTTGAAGGGACATTTCATATTTAGTTTTTCATCTTACCAAGACCATTTGCGAGGTGTTAGGACATGAGGGTTTTTTATTTCGAGGATAAGATATTCGTGCTTCATTTATGGCCTGGATGTTGCAACAGAAATTTCTTCATAGAAGGGTTTTTACAGTCCCAAGTAATTGGGGTATTATCAGGGCCGGATTTAGATGAAAAGAGGCCCTAGCTATTCCACTTATGAGGCCCTTTCACCTCCCATTTTTAAGTTTGTAAATTATTATTATGTTTGTTTATTATTCATATGTGTAGAATTTTTCATTTTTAATTCAGTGTTTTAGTGTTTACTGTTTTTAGAATAGTGTAATTCTAATTTTGCTAACAATTTGAATGTAGGCTCTCTTGATCTTGAGGCCCTGGGCTGAAGCCTAGTTAGCCTATAGGAAAATCCGGCCCTGGATATTATTAGATTTCATATAATTTCTAGTGTTCTATGACCGCGTCGAAATTGTTTCATAAAATCTCATTTTCCAATCATGTTAAATTTGCATTTCATTGATTTGAAGCTAATGGAAGTCTATATATAATCTCAAGACCTCTTTAATAAAATTATCTGAGAATAAAAAGTTTTTTTTTTTTTTTTTTGTTGTTGTTATATTTGGACGATTAAGGTAAAATATTTTGTTTTTGCAATTAGGCTCCTTAACTAGAAACTAATATTTTTTTTTTTTTTTTTTTAAACTACTTATATGATATTTTTTTCTTTCAGATTGATCAATCCTGCGAGTATAGGAGCATTCCAGCAGCATAATAGCAGTGTTGAAGATCCAGTATCCAATATTATGTACGAATTGATTTACTGAAATTTTTGGAATTCTCAATTTTAATTCTTTAATAAGGGAGACAATCTGAAAATTTTCATTTATAAATAGTAGTTTGAAATATTTCCTTCTTATGTAATTAAAACATTGTCCTAAGTATAAATTGAGGGTACCTAGAAGTATTTTTAGTGCGTGTTGCTTTCAGAAAGGACTAGCTGTATTGAAACAACCATGAAAGCTTGCGATGTTTGTGGCAAAGTTTTTTCAACAACATATGTTCTTAATAATCATTATGTCACTCATACTAACGAAAAGAATCATGCATGCAATGTGTGTGGTAAAACTTTTGCGCTCAAGCAGTATTTAATGATACACTGTCGAGTTCATACGAAGGAAAAGTCTTATTTTTGCGACGTATGTAATAAAACGTTTTTACGGAAAGAAAGTCTAAAAAGACATTATCGTACTCATACGGGAGAAAAACCGTACATCTGTGAACTGTGCGGTAAATGCTTTTCGCAGAAAAGTGTCTTAACTAATCATTTTCGTACTCATACGGGAGAAAAACCGCACATCTGTGAAGTGTGCGGCAAATGTTTTACGCAGAAAGATGATTTACAACGCCATTTCCGCTCTCATACGAAAGAGAAACCCTATATTTGTGAAATGTGCAGTAAAGGTTTTTCACTGAGAAATGATTTACTACAACATTATCGTATTCATACTGAAGAAAAACCTTACATTTGTGAGACATGCGGTAGAAGCTTTGCACGGAAAAATAATTTAGTAACCCATTATCGTATTCACACGAAAGAAAAACCGTACATTTGTGAAGTATGTGGTAAATGCTTTTCACAGAAAAGTCCCTTAAAACAACATTATCGTATTCATACGAATGAAAACCCCTACACTTGTGATACGTGTGGTATGGCTTTTTCATACAAAAATGGTTTAAAACTGCATTACAGGACTCATACGAAAGAAAAACCGTATCTTTGTGAAACGTGTGGCAAGACTTTTTCACTTAAAGCTGGCTTAAAGCGACATTATTTGACTCATACGAAAGAAAAACCCTACGTTTGTAAAACGTGCGATATGGCTTTTTCACATAAAAATAGTTTAAAGCGACATCACTTGACACATACGAATGAAAAACCCTACGTTTGTGAAATGTGCGGTAAAGGCTTTACACAGAGCTGTCATTTACAACAACATCGCAACGTTCATGCAAAAGAAAAACTCTACAATTGCGAAAAATGCGGTAAAGGTTTTTCACAGAAAATTAACTTAAAACGACATACTTATCGATTTCATACGGAAGAAAAGCCCTACCTTTGTGAAACGTGAGAATCCAAAAATTGAGCATCCGAATATATATATATATATATATATATATATTCTTTTTTTATATTAATTTTCCTTACCTGAGAGTGATGAAGTGCATAAAGTAAAAAATAGATAGATATATAATTTGATAGTTTAAGTTGAACTGCAAGAAACCTATTTTAAACTTCAATAATTACTCAACGCCTATGTGCTTTTTATCCAGACAGAAAGTAAAAGCTTCACTATGGATTGGTTTGTCGCTCTACAGCCATTTGAAGTCAGTGGTACCAAAGGCCAGAGCGCTAGCTCATTGGCCATGAGATCGCCTTTCTCTATAGAGTAGTAATAGAACTATTACACTGAATCCATTACTTCTCTGACTAATGCATGCCTATGCTGTGTTAAATTCTGTCAATTATTTTATCACTACACTACAGTGTTTTTCCTGTAAAAACTCTTTGTTGCTCTGTCGTTTATCTAAGCACAGAAAAGATGTATTTGAACTTAAAACTCTGATTTTACAATAAATTTCTATCTGTTACACCATGTAGATGATTCTTCTTCGAAACTATTCCATTTTTACTCATCATTTAAGTACCAACACAATTCTAATAAAGTGGGTTGAATTCGACAGTGTCTCATTTCTCATCATGAGCGCGACAGCATTTTCTATTGAGCCGTTGATTGCAGTTTTGAAAACAGAGAGAACAGCTGTTTTAAACAGATATTAAGAATAATAGAAATTTTTAAAGTGAGTTGTTTGTTAATCCATTTTAACCTGCTGTGCAAAGCATTTTTAACAAAGTATAGGCTCATTAAAAATATGATATAACTTTAAATTTTCATTATTGCAATGCATTTCCTGTAAAAATTCTTTATTGTTTAGTCATTTATCGAAACACAGAAAAGATTTATTTGAACTTAAACCCTCATTTTTCAATGAATTACTATCTGTTACCCGTCTCTTCATCGAAATTTTTCCTTTTTCATTCACCATTCAATAGCAACACTAATAAAATAAATTGTGTTGTGTTTTGAATCTTGACGTCAGTGCTCCAGCATTTCTTGAAGAGCTGTTCGTTGCAGTTGTGAAAACGGAGAGAACAGCTGTTTTTAAAGAAATACTAAGGATACTCTTAATTTTAAATGAAATCACTCAGTTCGTTAAACCACTTCAATATGCAGAGTATTCTTTAACCAAATATGGGTTTGTTAAAAAGGATTTAAATTTTCACTATTGCACTGTATTTGGAATATTCAATTTTTGTTCGATTTTTATTCTGCATTATTCAATTTTAGTACATTAGCTGTTTTATATTTCAAAACAGTAATATTTCATTATTCTTTTTACTTTCACGAATGAACAAAGTATGGATCTAAAGATACCTTACGATTATTTTATCACTACACTACAGTGGATTTCCTGTAAAAATTCTTTTTTGTTCAGTCTAAGCAAAGAACAGATTTACTTGAACTTAAAACCGGATTTTATAATAAAAGCTCTTTGATATAGGAGATTATTTTAAACTTGCGTACTAAAACGTCGAATTCATAATTAGCTAATATAATCGACTTCATTTTTAATCTACATTTTTATACCATCAGAAATTTCACATTTGACTAAAACAACGAGTATTTTTCTGTATTAGAGAAATTTCTATTCAAGAGTTTTTTTTCCCCCTTTAAACCATGTAAGTTGACTATTTCTTTGCTAGCTTTAATCCTCCTACCAAGTTTCGTAAGATGATTGCAGATATCTTTACCGGCCACTTGATTGTGCAAAACATACTCATAGACTATTAATTAATTTTGAAGACGACACACTGAAAAGCTGTCTTGAATGTAAATTGTACTGTTATATAACAGTAAATGCAACATTTAAGAGATTAAAACTTTGGCTTAAAAATTATTGTGCAGCTTTACGATTAAATTCTTTTCTAATAAAAAACAAGTAATATATAAAAAAAACCATTTAAGTCAAATCGTACTTTTTTTTTTCACTCTATTGCAGAAAGTCCTTTATAAATAACTTTCATTCATTTTTTAAGTTTATCTAGCGCCATCTATTGGTAGATAAATGCAACTTAAATTTAAAAAAACTAAAATTAATGAATTAAATTTAATTACTGAATTAATGTTTGAAAAAAATGTATTTCAACTTGAGTGGATGAATAAAAGTATTTTATGAACGATTGAAAATTTGAACGAGATATACACAGTCCAGTCACATTAATGTGACTACCTGTCAAAAGCCAGAATATACAAGAGTGTATATTCTGGCTTTTTTTGACAGAATACACTCTTGTATATTCTGGCTTTAAGTGGAATGTGGTATTAAGTGGAATTCTTTATATACACTCCACTGCAATGTGCTGCCTCCTGCCTTTTGTGATTGGTTATTTCACGTTGACGTCGAAAGTAGGTGGTGGTCACATTAATGTGACTGGACTGTGTATATAGGGAGAGCGTGAGCTAATAGAAGGAATTGAAAAATAAAAAACCTCTAACTTCAACGCTTTTTGCTGGATTGACGCTTAACGAACTCGTATTGTCCTCATCTATCCTTACATTGAAAAATATTGCAGTTAGAAATATTTGTAATTCAGAGAAAACTGTAGAAAATTCTCTTAAAAATACAACTTTTGAGAGAACAAGCATCAGTCTTTCAAAAACCAACCTGGAAACCATTTTCTGGCTGGTATAAATGAAAGTGCATTGTTACTTTATTGAAATTGATCCTGAATAATTGAAATGGATCCTACTGACTTAAAAAGGACTATAAACGACATTTATTCAAATGTCGTTTCTGTATAAAAAGGAGATAAATATCGTTAAAATAAATAAGTATACTAGACCATTTAGGGGCCAAAGTTTTCTATTTTTTTAACTGAAAATCAACAAATAGAGAACTTTGTTAAATTATTTCATTGGATGTTATTGTTCAAAAAAAGATTATTTCAGAACCTTATAAATTATTACTGTGTGGAGCTTTATATTGAAAGTTTTCCCTGAATAATCCACATTAAAATTTTTTTAGGTTTCTTTTAAAATTACTGCCATTGAACGGAAAGAAATCTAAAAAAAAAAATCACGTCTCTTGACTTAAAATCTTCTAAACTGCTGCATGTTCGATGTTTTTCTTACGTCCAGAAGATATTTGGAATAACTTATTACAAACATTGTTTAAGAAAAGCAAGGTTTGTAACTTGCACTAGAAACTTCTTCAGTATCCCAGCCATACTTCTTTATTTATCTTTTGTGTACAGTGCATCCTGTTTTGGTGTGCGTTTCAAAACTGCATTATCAACACATGTCGTAAGTTATTTGATTAGTCTATTTTTTTAACATCATACTGTGGCATCAGTTCGAAGCCAATAAACGAAAATTTTTGAATTTTATGATGCACCTAGAACATGCCATGTGTAATTTAAAATCTTGCACTTAACAAAAAAAGATTATCTGTTACGTTGGTAACTGCTAATTATCCCGTTCTATTTCCCATCGCGTTTCGTTTCGTTTCGAGGGTCTCATAAAGACATCGTTTTCTGGTTGCTCGGATGTTCGTCAGACGACCATCCCATCTTAAGAATTCTTTTAATGTTCTGCTGTATCAGCCTTTAATTTTTTCTCCCAAGTTTCTGACGTTAAGGCGTTGATTTTTAAGCACCCTCTACATTGGTTTCAGTAAGAAACTGTCAAACGCGATTCAAGATCAAACTGAAATTCTAGAAATTTACTACTTTGCTTCTTCGTTTTATTATCATGTGAAAATGTATCTCATTGTGAAATGCTGCATTCTCTTCAATAACACCTTTAAACTTTGTCTTTTCTTATACTCTGCTTGTTTTTTGCAGTGACGTATTCCGGTTTAGGACTTGTCTTGGGGCTTACGAAGCTGACTCTGAATCGTTGAGGTAGAGTGTACTCAGACGCTTATTTAGTGTCATATTAATCATATGCCTGACTGCATCTGTGTCTGCTGTACCAGACGCAATGAGCAGAGCTTCACTCATATTTCAAAATATCTGCAATTGGGAAATCGTAAGACATGAATTTTTGGAACTGGAACCTTCTGGACATCAACGTTAAATCCTGTTTATATCACAGCATGGGACACGCTGAAAGTGGATAGAAGTTTGTTGCTCAGTACTTTCGGATGTATCTTGACCTTTGAAATCTGGATCATATAGTTACAGAGAGACAATTGAGGAACGAAATTCAGACTGGAATATCTTGATATAAGATCAAGAAAATTTTACAACCTTTGAACTAATTTTGTTTTTGAATACCTGTTGAGTCTTTCCTGATTTCAACCCTGAATAACAAGCACAGCTTTGCTAAAATAAATACTTATCTTTTGTTCATTTTTACATGTAATCTCAGTTGGAATATTTACTTTCACTTGAAGGAAGGACATCCTCTTGCCTTAGTAACTAACCCATTTGTACAAGTCTTGCTGAACATAAGGTCATGCCAATTCAATATGGCACTGCTTCTTCAGATATTTTAAATAAAATTACTAATTTCAGAATGTAATCACAGCAAATCGATTTGACAGAATTTCATTTTGTTTAGTTGATTAGTAGAGGAGAACTCTACAAATGACGCAGTTGAGAATTTTTGTTTAAAATTTAGGGACATATTGGTTGCTTTATGTGGAAATCCTCCTCACACCCCCTGTTTCTTGTGGCAAAGCAATTTGGCCGAAATTAATTTCTTGGAATTTACCACCACGAAAACCATATTTGATTAATTGGTTTTTTCAAATACAGGTGTTATACGACTTTTTTTTTTGTTTGTTTGTTGGCACTGTAGCACCAATTATAAAGAAATAAAGTGAAGAAATTTTGTTATCAGAAACAAAATTTACGTAAGGATATTTAAAGTAAATCTCTTTTAAGTATAAAAATATTGAGTCACCATTCCAACATTTCTTTTGTCTGTGAAACTGCGTGCCATAACAAACGCGCTACGAAATGGCTGAACTTTGTGGCTCGACTGCTGAAAGAATATCCTTTCAAGTGTGATATTTGCGGAAAACGATTTGCTAAGAAATGGAGATTGAAGGAGCATTCGGTTTACCATTCAGAAATTAAGTCTCATGTGTGTGACTTTTGCAATAAAAGATTTCATATGAAAAGCACTTTAATACAGCATTTAATGATTCATGGAGGAATAAGAAATCATGTTTGTGAAATATGCAATAAAGCGTTTGTAAAAAATAGGGATCTGCAAACACACATGTATACTCATATGGGAGAAAGGCCTCACAAATGCAGCCTTTGTGCAAAAGAATTTACTCGAAGATCACATTTG
The DNA here is from genome assembly GCA_021605095.1 of Caerostris extrusa. NCBI lineage: Eukaryota > Metazoa > Arthropoda > Arachnida > Araneae > Araneidae > Caerostris > Caerostris extrusa. Next base: position 39,621 of record BPLR01010956.1, read on the forward strand.
GGAACGCATTTGAGAACTCACACCGGTGAGAAGCCGTATGTGTGTGAAATTTGTGAGAAGGGGGTTTTCTCGAAAAGATAGTTTAATGCGCCATTTGACAACTCACACCAAAGAGAGACCTCATGTTTGTGAAGTATGCCAAGCAGGATTTCCCCGCAAAGAAAACTTATCACGTCACATGAAAATTCATACGAAATGAAAATTCTTGTATTCTTTCTGCAAATCAGTGTTTTGAAAAATGAGTATAAGCAGATGGAGAAGCAGAAATATGGAAATGAAATTGCTGATCTGCTCGTTAGGAAGGTTGCTAACTTCCCAAAGCTTCTTCATCAATCTGTTAGCTTCAGAGGTTCATTCCATGACTTTAGCCAGAGTGAATACCACTTGGAGGTCGCCACCCATTCATGCATGGTACGCCGCTAAATATCCTGGTATGTCCTTGCAGTGCTCCTATCCTAGATCTGCTCAAATGGCTTTAGCTAGACCAAGTACTGGCCACTGTAAGAGTTTGACCTTCAATGGAGACGAGAAGACATTTGCCATTTGTCATTGTTCGGCCATCGCGTCTCCCTCTCATCTCATCAATTGTATTGGTGCCTTTGTGAGGCAACTGTAGAATGAGGAGGACCGTTTACGATCTATTGAAGCAGCATGATCTACTGGACTTGGTTTGGGATTCTAAATCAAAGGGTATAAGCAACAACAAGAACAGAAGCAGAAATATTAAGTGTTTGTAGATATTCCATCTGCTTTTGGTGTTTTCAAAATTGTTTTGTAAAGAAATATCCTCCGATTTAAACTTTTTTATTAGTTTTTATATGCGTCTCATTCATCATTTAAATATATTTTTCTTATAATCTTTATTCATTTATTTCTAGATTTTTGAACCAATATGAATGAAGACAACAGCTTGCATCTTTTGCTGGCTAAACTGTGTAGGATTTGTTCTGAAAAATTTTATTAATTTGCATGCATTGATTAATACTTTTATTTATGTGGTTTTTAAATATAGAAATTGGGGAAGGCATTTTATGAGTATTTGTGATATTTATTTTTAACATAAGCTGTGCTTTGAATATGTATAGATTTAAATTTATTTTTAAAGCTAGATTTTATCCAATTTAAAGTTTCATTTTACGGGTATAACTTGTTTACTAATTTGGAGAATTTAAATTGAATGTTTTACATAAACATTTTAAGGCACCAATCTTCCCGGAGGATATTTTATTTGAAGCAGATCGATTGTATATCTAAATGGTTTTGTGCTGGAGACATCAGCGATTTTTACTTATGATAAAATGTAAAAATTTAAATAAAAGGTAGTTGACATATTTTTGTTATTTCTTCTTTATTTTGAGTGAACCTTCTTCATAATTACCTTTTTCGTTTTCTTATTTCGTCTTTATTTTGAGTGAATCTTCTTCGTTTTGTTATTTCTTCTTTATTTTGTGTGAACCTTCTTCGTTTTCTTATTTCTTCTTTATTTTGAGTGAACTTTCTTCATAATTACCTTCTTCGTCTTCTTATTTCTTCTTTATTTTGAGTAAATCTTCTTCGTTTTGTTATTTCTTCTTTAATTTGTGTGAACCTTATTATTATTATTTCTTCTTTATTTTGACTGAACCTTCTTCATAATTACGGCTGGCTTACTAATCTTTCTGCCTTAAACTGCCCCAATTTATGGAACAACAAATCAACATTTTCTTATTTGCAAACGCATGCGATTCACTCCTTGTCTTTTTCTGGGCTGCTTGCTGGTCACAGTTGGTAAATATCAATTCTCTCGTTGTTCGGATGGATGGACGGTCTTCCAAAGCAGAACATTACTGCATTCGAAATGCACTTTTTCCTCTGTCTTCTATGAAATTCCTCTTTTCATCTAATTTCGGCTGTGACACAGCGGATGGTCTAGAACCCATAGAGCCAATTTCCAGATCTGCTTAGATTTTAACCATCCCTTTCCTCTGATTTCCGAGATGTTGAGCGTTTTCTCCTAAGTGAATCCAATTATCTTTTTTATTTATATTATCTTTATTTTTTAATTATCTTTTTCATGAAGCAAAAACAAAAAGCTCTTAAAATAAAAATTGTTTCTGATGAAACCTGATCTCGCTTCAGCGAATTTGATTGAAGCAGAAGCTCAAGAATATTTTAAGTGCGCTATTTGTAAAATATGGAAAGGTATTTCCCTTTAATTAAATTAGGAAATATATATTTTAATTTTACTACGAATAAATTTCTTCTTCTTTGTACAGAATCTTCTTTTCTTCTTTACGAAGAAATTCTTTATAATTAATTAATCTAATTTTATATAAAGTAATTTATCGGAGTATTATTATGGAACCTTCTTATCATATCACAATGTAATATGTATCTTTCTGAATTTCATGAAGGTCGAGGAGAATGTAATATTTGTTAGGAATTTTCAGGATATTCTTAAGGAATGTTCTTATTTTAACATAATAATCTGACAATTCAACTTCAGTGAATTTAAAACAGCGTTTGCTTACAATTAATTTTTGTCTACATCTAAAGGAAAAAAAATTAACGTTACCATTATACAAAATTAAAATTGTATAATTTCTCATGATTGCAGTATAATGTAGTTAAAATAATTTTTAGAAGAACATTTGCTTAAAATTTAATAAAGTCAATAAGCAAAACATTTAAAAGAAAGAAGTATTAAAATATTACTATTATTAAATTATAGCAAATTAAAAATATGATTTAAAATTAACTGAATGAAATATAGATACTTGGACTGCGATATGTTTGACGAAAGACAATTACAGAATTATGTTACAAAAAAAAAAAAAAAAAAAGAAAGAAAAGGATACTATGAACTTCAAAACTTTATTAAAAAATATTTTTTTTAGATTTGTACTTCTTGGCGATTCAAATAAGCTGATTAGGATACGATTACAAAGATAGAAATTTTTAAAAAACTCATATACCCAACAAAAAAGAAAAATTCGGTCTTCTAAATGTTTGCGTGCATTTGATTCAATAGTGATTGTTGTATGTCTGTAACAGAGGAACACTTGAAAGCGAGAATCGCCAAAATTCAAAACACACAATTAAACTGCGTGTTCCAAATGAATTTACTAACATTGTTCACAGAATAATCAAGTAACGTTAATATGGTGTCTGTACAGTTGTATTATTATGAATAAACATTTCAATAATTGAAATGAATCAATTGACCATCAATACTAATAAATAATAATAAAATTATTTATTATTAATTCAGCCTAAATACTTATAAAATATAATTTAAAAAATTGGTATTTCTACAATTTCAATCTAAAACATTTTTTAATGATTTAAAGGAAGCAATACTCCTTTTGGATTGACGTTTGTTTTCTTTTTAATGTTTCATACGAATAATGCCCATGCTATCGCTATTGAAAACTGCATATAATACATTATTATAATCAATAAAAGCATAAGTTACAATTCTAAATAATTGATTTTCCCAATATTGACTTTACCATCATTTAATAAGGGATTCGTTTTTATTTCAGTATCTTCTACCACTTGGATATTTACAACTCTTAAGCTTATTTCTTTTTCAAAAACTTTCCTTTAAAGATAGAAATGAAATTTTTATATAAATGCATTTTTCTACTTTTTTCAATTCAGTTTCATCATAAAATCTCCTAAAACAAATAATACTAAGTTTAGAAAAGTCTGGATGTTTCTAAACATACTTTTTAATGGTGTTATTATATGCTTTTATGCATATAAAGAGATTTATGCAGATTTTGAACGCATAAATGTTTATTCTGTTAAAGTTGCTTTAATACAGGGTTCCACAATTCTGTTTTTGTTTCGATGCCAACTTGGAGCAGTGTGGAATGAAATGAGAAAAATTGCCTACATTTTAGATTCATTCAAAGAAGGAAAAAAGACACAAAATTTAATTTGTTGATATACGGTTGGTTTCTGTATTGTGTTCTGCATTTAATCCTCCTGATTACTTATAGTGTGATTTCTCCTTCTAAATCGTATGAAGTGTTTTTCAATACTGAGAATCAAAACAGTGATTTTTGTACAATTTTTGAATATAACTTTTGCAATGCTTTTTAATGGAATTGTAGATTTTCCAGTAACGATATTTTCTATTTTTTATTGTCTTGTTTGCTTCCAAATGCGAAGCATTATTCTAAAATTCAAAAAGGTTCAGCAATCATTCTGGGATAAGTAGCGATAAGATTTTAGGAAAGATATGGTTTATTAAACGATTAGTTTATTTTATAGACGATACACTTTTTTTTTTATGTTTTGCAACGTTTTGATCACTAGCATTTATATATATTACGTGATTTCTACTGTACTTCATTTTGGGTCAGAATTTCGCTTTTTTGGATCAGCCATTTTCTTCCACGGCATAATGTGTTTTTTGGTCACCACCGTCAGCGCGTCTCTGGTGTCTGAAGCATGGATGTTTGCATCGACAAAAATGCTTGAATCTTCTCAAAATCCCTCCAAGAAATTCCTCTCTTGCATCGACAAAGAAATATGCTCACTGTTTGGAAAATTGTTCCCATCAGGAGAAGCTTCATTTTTTGGTACTGTGGGCACAATTTTCACTTATGTTTTATTATTTGACGATTTTAATCCAAAAAAACAAATCGTCATAACGTCGAATAACCAATGAATATAAAACACCATTTTTAAGAATTTGAAAAAGTATTAGAAGTTTCTCTAAAACTATGTAAAAACAAAGTAGTGATTTTTCCTTAAATAATTTTAGCTATATAGACTATTTGAGCATGAAGGATATTATTGTTAAGATATGAATAGTCAGAGCGGGGGTAATTGAATGAAAAAATATGAAAATTTATTTTAATTTTGGCGTCAGAAAATTTTTGTTGTAGTTTTGGAATGCCCGAAACTCGACCTGATTCTATTCGTCATTGGAAAAGCAGATATATAACCCATTCATAGCTAACAAGGATTTACACCGGAAAGCATGCTACTCAATACCATTTTGCTCTTTCTCAATCTTAGCAGTTCCTAATATAAAATTAAAGCTTCACTACTATTATTAAACTTATAAAAGTTTTGTGGTTCACTTGGTTTTTGTTGTACTTGAAATTTTTTTTAATAAATTCAATGTACATATTCGTTTCTGGAAATTATTTAATTACTTTTAGTATCGCAAATTTAAATAAATTCATTTTATTTATTTTCTTGCGTTGATCCCATTGTTCCTTTTATTTATGTATTTGTTTAAATATTGCAAAAACGTAACATTTTTATTATAAATCCCTTTCTATATATTTACAAGCATGTAAATTTACTGCTGGTATATTTTATTTAACAGAATTTTAATTTATTACAGAAATGTTCGATAAATTTTCAATTCTAACAATCACGAAATCATACATTGGTTTTAAAGCAGCAAATAAATTTCACAAAATAACAGTGTTTCGTGTAATTTGAATTTATTTTTTTTTTACTATTAATAATTTAAATGTCATTGAAAATAATTCCATTTTTTAATTTCAATGTTCATTTGTATTAATTTTTTTTCTAAAAGTGTATTCATTTTATCTTATCTAAAACAAAATTTCAACAACATCCACAAAAGAAAAAAAAAAAAAATACCATATATTTACTTTTTGTTATTTTACAAAAAAAAAAAAAAAAAAAACATTTTCTAATGATATTTGAAAAAAAAAAAAAAAAAAAAATCCGTAATTGTAGAACAAGTATTCCACCAAAATCTTTCAAGCTTTGCTGCAATGGTGGCAATGTTTAACTGTTCAAATTTACAGACTACAGGATTTTAGGACCTAAAACTGTCATTTTTCCTACACGTAATATGAAAATATCCAATACAATTGTGTCTCAAGAAGTTATGCACAAAATCAATTTCAAAACATTTCCAGTTTATTCAGTTATCCCTCAGAGAAAATACCTGATGTCTGAAATATAATATATCTAAAACCAATTAAACGTAACATTTAGCTCTAACACGAGGATGATTAATAATAAAATTTTAAAACAACAGTTTTATTATTTGCTTTTTTTTAAAATTTAAAGCAGTAAATGAGAGGTAAAATGTACGATTTCAAATAAATAATATCTCCATTTTTATCCAAACGGTCTTCTATCTATGTCCCAACTTTTCTGTTGACTTTTCTGTTAAATAGAGAATTATGCAAAATACCACGTTTAACTATCTATTTTGAATGAGTTTTCTCGTGATGTAATAAATTTACTTTCTGCAAAAATAAGATTTTTGGTAAGCATCACACTCCATTTTATGGAAACCATCTTCTGAAATATTTCAAATACGTGCATAATCCACACAAATAATATTTTATTTATGTTTGTAATTTTTATTTTTAAAAATTAATTATTATTAATTTGTAATTTTAATTTTAAAAATTTGAACCATCTGTATTCATTTTGCTAACTAAGGAATAAATATTGAATAAAGACTTCACAGATATTTAGCTTTTTTTTTTTTTTCAATCTGTTATTTTAAATAATTCAGAGTTCTGTTAGCCCTATTCAATTACAAATTTTTTTTTACCAGCTCTATTTTTACAAAAATATCTCTGGGGGGGGACATGTGGCACGTTAAAAAGTGCGCACGACAGATGAAAACAATTATTGAGTTTGAAATAACATGCACAACGCAATTTAGTATTATCACGAGTTGTATCTTTTCCGCAAATTAAATTTTTAAAGATTAATGTATCTAATTTATTCAAATGCATATTATTCTCCTTCAATGGAATATCATTGCTTTCACCTACTCCTGTTGTTAATCATCAGATCTACTCATTGGAGTTCCTCGAAATCCAACACCATCAGTGGCTCAAAATTTCACGGCAGAGTAGATAACTGGCAAAGGCATTTGGTACAAAGTAGAAAATTCTGATGCTACCCTATATGTCCAAAATTAAATCTACAGTGGTAGTTTGTTCGGATCTTTCAATTGAAAATCATCGAATATTTTAGATCATGGGTGACCAACCCAGGGCAAGTGTACCACAGTGTGGTAATAAAACGCAATATGTAATGCTACTTAATACAGAACTTGAAGGGGTTAATATTAATACCTTGAACAAGTCATAAGAATAATTTGAAACTATTAAAATTTTTATGTATATAATTTTTTAGTGTGATAAAAACAAAATTAGGAGTTTTATAAAAAATGATGTCATACAGAGGTCAATAAACAACAAAAACCATTTCATCATCGACATTTTTGACATTTTTATGTTTTGACAAATAGAAACAAACCGAATTAAATGTGTATTAAATAAAAGGTCTTCTAAATGAAATTAAAAGGCATATTTTTAATATTTAACTTTTTCATTGATCATAAGGAACTATAAATATAAAAGAACAACTGCTATAACATATATAGCCTCACTTTTATAGTAATACTCAGAACGCGGGCAATTAGTTAACTTTTCCTTATTTGAATTTCAGTTCGCGAAAGTTAAATTTGGTCTTTGGTAAATTCTATAACATTCTGTAATTTCTATATATTAGAGAAAAGAGTATTTTTTCAATATTCTTTTTCGATTTGCATAAACAAGTTGGAATTCTTTGAGAAACACATGTATTAAATATATGTATAATATTTCAGATTAATCAATAAATATCTTCCTATTCTACTTTAGCTTCTAAATATAACAGGAATATTCTGAAATACATTAAAAATCTGAAATTTAATAAAAATTAATTATATTCTAAGTATAGTAAAAATTATCTGAAAATTGTGTCAATTTTAACTGACTTTTTAGTTTCACATTTTGTCTCCCCACTAACGTGAATCTGTTAAAAGAATATATAAGAAACATTTTTTTCTAATGCAGCTGGCAAGATAGACCGTGATCTTTTATGCCATAAGGGCTGCACCGACTTTACTCACTTTGCACTACACGGAGGCGCGTGTAACTTGAAGGTAAGCCACGGACGTGAAGTAACAATGCCCCCGCAACGCTCCTATTAGGACCGGGACCTACAGTTTAAAGTGGATTCCGAACCACTACAAGCACCCATAGCACCGAGCGCCAGAGCGCTAGCCACTCAGCCATCAGGCAATATATATATATATATATATATTCAGAATTCCGAATTTGATTGCAAATTGTCTGAGAACAAAAGGAGATGATGTAAAATGATTATCTGTCGTGTACGTCTTTTCTGAAGAAGGGAATTAAGTGTGTATTTTTAAAAATATATATTAAAAAACAAATAAATAACTTTAAAATAATTTAATAAATAAATTTTTTTAATGAATAATAAACAAATAATTTAATAATAATTTTGGGGATAACTTTAAATATATGCAGTGTTTATGTATGAATGTAAAAATCTTGTAATAATAGAAAAAGTAACAAATAATGATAACGTTGTTTGTATTTAATGATAAAAATTTTTATAATGGATCATAAACATTTGATTTTATAGAAGTAAAAAAGTGTTTACATTGTTTTATTTTAAGATGATTGAAAATTATGATACTCAAATAAAAATAAGTTGCATTGTTTTCTTCTATAATATGTATTGCCATAATTTTTATCTAATTTTATGCATATTTTTTACTTTAAAAAATTGCACATTGTGACAAATGAGCACCTATCAGTGTCTCAAGAATCATATACCTTTTTTTTTTTTTTTTTTTTCCCGTGAATGATCAGATTTATTTCAAAACCCAAATTTCGCCAAAGGTAATAGTATTTCGTAGGGGATCATCAAAATACTGCAATATGATTGGGTGCACTTTTGTTCGCGAAAATCTAGTTACACTAAGGAGGATTTCAAAATGTTCAAATTGCGTTCTAGAATTTTATAGGAATGTTATTTCTAAGTTCTTTTTTTTCTCTGCGGACTTCGAATTTTTAGTTTTTCTTTTAGTAAAATATAAAATTCTATTCACGCCTTGTTCTATTTATTTTTCTACTAAATTTTCTTGAACTTTAATTGTGGAAAACTCCTTGTCTAAAACTCGAATAACTATTATTTTCATATTGGAACAAGTTTCATTTTTTTTTCCTTTAAAAACACTGTGTTATGAATTTGAATGGAATTTAAAAGAAGAATATCCAACCAATTTCATCAAGGTTTTTATATTTTGAATGGCAGTTTTGGTTATTAACTGTTACTTTCACTGTCACTGTTTGTGTTTTGCATTTGCTGCTTATGGAACATTGTAAACGTATTTGTTAAATGCATATTTTAAATTCTGGGATTGCTTTATTGAAATATTATTTGTTTTTGTTTCATCCCTAAAGTAACATTTTTTAATGCTTTAATTATTTTTTTTCTCTTGAACTTTAAAGGAATTAAATCATCTTGTCAGGTAAGCATGATGTTCAGGAACATTTTATTTACAAACACAAAATTTTTCACAAACATAAATTTTATGATGTTCATAAATATTCTTTACTGATTCATGGTTCGTACTAATATTTTTAATTGAAAGCTCTTTGTTTGGTTTATTAAATATATCACACTTCATTCAAATAATTCAATATTGAGAAGCCCAACATGCTTTACATAGCTTTTTCCATGACAGTGATCACTGTTTAGTTTTCCTACTGATCTTTATAAATTGTACTTTTATTGAACTTTATATATTGAAGTATATTTTTGTTACTAGTTATTAATAGATTTATTTTTAAAAAAAAAGTTCCTTAAATGTAGTACGTGTTGGAATTGTCGAAAGACGGAACAAAATTAGAAATAGAAAAGCAGAAAAAATTGTAAAATGTGTAAATTTAAATGTTGAAGTTAATCCTCGTTATACAGAGTAAAAAAAAAAAAAAAAAATGTAGATTTTAAAGTAAAAAAAATGATAGAAATTGTGTGCGAGTGAATATTTATAAAATATGGAACATTAGAAACAACTTGTAAGTGTTTTTTACATGTTGTATAATTTTGTATACTTGTACATAATATAATATATATTGCATAATATAAGACATATTGTATAATTTTTACATATATGTGAACAACATGGAGTTTTCCAAAAATAATTTTTGAAAAAGGAAGACTTAGTGTTAGAATTTTTATTGTAAAATAAAATTGTGGAAATTAAGCTTAGGTATAGATTGAAAATGAAAAGATTTAGAAAAACATTTAAAATGAGATTTTGTGTGCGAGCGAAAATATTTCAAGAATATGGGTAGCAAACTATAAACCTACAAATAGAAAGTTATAAAAAAGGAAGAGTATAGTATTCAATATGTTCTTGAACATCTTTTATGATTAAAATAGAGAAATTAAGTTTAAAAAAAAAAAAAAAATATTAGAAAGACATGTTGAAGAACGAGAAAATTTTATGTATGAATTATAAAACTATATATATATAAGCATGCAAAAGTAGCACATAAGGAAGAAATGAGTGTGCAGCATGGCTAATGTAAAATTATTGCAAATTATACATCAATGCATCTATTCTACACAAGTAAAAAAATGCAGAAAGGAAAGCAATAAATTTTTTTAAAAATATGTGTGCGAGAGGAAAAATTTTGCAAAAATACTAGGAAGAGTTGTGAAACAATATGACAAAAAAAAAAGTATTAGTTAAATTTTCAGATGGGATTATTATTAATTTTGTCATAAAAATTAATAATAATCCCATCTGAAAATTGTTTAGAGTAATATTCAATATGTGTAATCTGTATTTGTTTTGAAATTTGATGATTTCTGAAATAGTAAGGGCTATCTGATATGTATTGCAGTGTTTTTGTCTGCACAGAATGTCTTTTTCGAAAATATTTTTTCTGCATATCTCCAATTGGTGCAGCATATGAAATAATTGGTTTAAGAAGTATTTTATAAATATTTTGTTATCTAAAACAGAATATTCTGAAAGTAAAGAATTATTGTGGTTATTTAAAGTTTTTTAATTGTGTTTATGACATACTGGGGGCATGTTAGTATTTTGTTGAGAGTGACACCAAAGTATTTTAAATAATTTGTTCATCTAATGTTTATGTATAGTGTAAGTTGTATAACAAGCCTTGGCTTGAATCAAACTTCAGCAACATCAATTAATAGTGAAGCTGTGATATGCCTATTACTGAAGTTACCTGATATACATACTACTGCTCATAGTAATTGATGTGTTATAGATAATTGTTTAATGATATCAAATTGCACAGTGTTTGTAAAGTGTTAATTTGTTTGTTTACAGGAATTAGAATGAACTATTTATATATTTTAGAAATTATAGTAAAGAGACTAAATGGTTAGGATGATGTTTTATCATTTCTTTTGTGATATCAATTCCATGTGCTTTATTATTACTGAAATTTTTAATGAATTGAAGAATCTCAGAGGGTATGACTTGAATTGTAGCATGGTGAAAAGAATTACTATTAGAAATGGCATATTTGTGAAATAATTTTGGAAATTGGTTGTTCAGTGGCAGGGCAACTAATGTCTTTAGAAAGAAAATTGAGTTTGGTAGTGTTTTGCAAGTGTTGTGGCTATGTCTGGGTTGGTGGAGGTTGGAAGGGTATTGTTGTTTTTGTGGTGCAATGGAATATATTCCTCTTATTTTTTTTTTTTTTTAAATGCTCGTAATTGTTGTCCAAGATAATTGTCATTAGAAGATTTAGTGCTTTAATAATTATTCTTATGTATGTTCATTTCTGTTTTAATTTCACATTGCAAAATTTTATTGTAATTTAAATAATTCTGCTTGTCATGAGGGCATTTTATGAACTGCCATATTTGCTTAAAATTATTTCTTTCTGTAATTTTATTTCTGATGTTTGTGAAAAAGTGTTACTTTTTCTCTGTTTTGATTTTGTTGTTTTATAAGTGTTATGAAGATACATATTCAAACCAATTTGTGCATATAATGTGAAGTGATATAATTTTTTCATGTTTAATGGAATTTTCTACTAATTTGAACATTTTAATTAGTGTGAAAATTTAGTATGTCATAAACACAATTCAAAAATAACAAACAACCACAATAATTCTTTATTCTTTACTACCAGTGTAATTTTAACATTTTAATTAATTTGAAAATTTAGTCCAATTTGAAATGTGGTATTTTGGAATATCAATTCTATCGATAGTGAAGTCAAATTTAAAAACAAAACATGATGAAGGTCAGATGTATGGTATTAGATTCTGAATTATAATAAAAAGAAACTTTTTAATTAGAGCAATGTCCACAGTGTAGGGTGTTAGAGATCCAAAACTGGTGTAGGTGGAGCAGCAATTAGGAAATTGCATTGATAAATAAAATTATTAAGTTGAATTCCCAAGGAGTTTGCTCTGGTGTGGTTTCAGCGTCCATGGTGATAAATAAGGTCTCCATCAAGAAAGTATTATAATTGTTATGAAATGTAAGCAATTTATTAAGTGAAAAAATGTTTGTTTTGGATCAGTCAGTGTTAGTGGGTAGTAATAGTTTTGTAAATGTAGTTCTATGATGGTGGCTTGAATAGTTTTTAGGTTTGGCATGAAATGTGTTATATTACTAAAATTGCTATCCTAATGGGGTACATATATTTGTGTTATCATGGACATTTTTTTTCTTTCTATTAGAAATAATAAATTTTGAATAGTGAGAGATCTAGAATCTAGCATGAAGTATGAGAATTATATATATGGTAAATATTGGCTTGAAGATTATCACCCTTACCCATTAAGCAATTTGCATTTTAGAGGCATCTAGTGAATAATTGTTGAATGTTTATCTATTTGAAGAATTTTTGCTTGTTTATTTAAGTAGTGTGAGTTACTTGTGACTGTGTAAACATTTTATATGTTGGGCCTGTGTGTTGATGGTGGCAAATTGGTGTATAAGTAGCAAAGCATAGTAGATTAAATGACATAATCAATGTGTCCATAGATTAAATTAATTATTAAAAAATAAAATATGCAAGTGTAAATAAACTTATATTTAGATATAGTAATATTGTGCTCATTTTTTTAATAAATCTACATTACTATCTTGTTTATTTATTTCATTTAAAATAGCTAATGCTGATTAATATAAGCAATTATTGTTAAAAGTTCACCAAATTAAAATCTTGCATATTACAATATTTCAAATAATATTTTGACTGAAATGTAGGCGAGCATTTTTCTACCCTGTTATTTATTATATATAAACAATTTCTAAGGAAAAAAAGGCTAAAATATATTGGGTGATAACCGTTTATTATTATTATTGTTGCATTTTACTTTTTTAAGTGGTATTTGTGTATTCAATATACAATCTGGTTTGTGTCATAGTCGATAAATGAATTTCAACTTTACAGAAATTAAAATTGAAAAAAAAAAAAAAAAAAAATGGCAATTTATGGCTGAGCTAATAACAAAAATATTCCCTTTTCATATTCCTTGTAGCTTGTTGTCAAAGAAATGTCTCTCTCCCTTTTCTAGAACAATTTATTGTGTTAAGATATTGCTATGGGAATTACACACAAGGAATCAAGTTGAGGGTCCTTCATCATCCGTTTTTAGGTGGTTTATAATGCACACAAGTGGGATAAAATACCCATAGATGAAAAAAGATATGTGAATGTGATTGATGGTGTCAAAATTTTATTTATCTATTATTATTATTTAAATATTTCTGAAATTACAGCCTTGAAATAAACTGGTGGGAAAAAAAGAATCCAAACACTGAAAAGGAAATATGTTAGATAAATGAAATTTTAGAGACGTATTTGCATATCTAAAAACAGTGCATCTATTCAAATTCCTTCTAAACGTAAAGGAGTGGCGCTAATAGCGCCACAATTCACATGAATATCACATTTGTTTTATATTCGCTTTGTAAACTTCCTGAGCTTCCTCCTTATTGGGCATTGTGAGTCAAGAATGTGACGATGAAGACAGTATCAGCAGCTTATGCAGTAATCACGGTAAGGTATTGTCTAAGTAATACCAAGATCTGGCAGCTGACGGGCCTCTACTGAGATTGATGAACCCTTATTCACCTCTTTTGTGTATCCATCTGCAGTAGATTTCGAGCTTCTGTTGGCACCAGGATAACAGTGAACGTTAACAAATGGGCTACTTGAGGGACAATTTCTATTTAAATGCCCTTTCATACCTCTAATTCCGGGGCCTGATGGCCGAGTGGCTAGCGCTCTGGCACTTTGTACCACAGATATCGGGTTCGAATCCCGGCGGTGCCATGGCTGTTTGTAGTGGTTCGGAATCCACTTTAAACCGTAGGTCCCGGTCTTAACAGGATCGTAGAGCGTTGCAGGGGCATTGTTACTCCGCGTCCGTGGCTTACTATCAAGCTACACGCGCCCCCTGGGTAATGCAAAGTGAGTAACGTCTGTGCAGCTCTTGCCTTAAGGCATCCAAGACCAAGTTGCCTAAGTGTTTGCCAGCTGCATTAGAAAGAAAATACCTCTAATTTCAAATGACCACCATCTGCCTTTTCGTTTGCTGTTCAGCTGGAGCTTATTGGTGAGCCAAGTGTGGATCTATAGTTTTTAGATGAGAGCTGTTTCTGTTTTTAATGACATTGATGGACGTATGTTGAATAGACGGAGGATCAGCGGTTCTGCATCTCAGCATACTGGACCTTGAGCAAGAGTTCTAGTCTGGGGAGGAATTTCCTATGAAAGCAAAAAAAACTTTCGTTACTTCACTCACTTTGATAGCAAATTTATATGTCAGATCGTCTATTAAATTAGTTGTGCTGCTATTTTTTATTATACAATTTCCGGAGGTATTTTCCGACAGGATAACGGTGGGTCTCATATCGCTGCTGTCACCCAACATGCTCTACAGAGTATCGACATGTTTCCTTTGTAAGATCATTCTATCATCCATCATGCATGAGACATTATGGAACGACAAAATGTGTCAACCGCAACGAGCACGGATTGTTACTGATTTAGCTGACCAAGTGAAACATGCCTGGAACTCCATCACACAAAGTGATTACGACACAATGCATTCGCTCTTGCGTGCTTGCATTCAAAATAGTGGAGACTGCAGTCGGATTAACCGCCAATGATTAAATGATTTACCGCCATTTCAAATTGAACATGGCTCTTCTCTCATACTTAGTCATTAGTCAAATAAATGCATTGTGAAGACAACGCTTTGTCTAAATTTCATTCCGCTGAACTAGTGGTTCTCAAAAGACGCCCCTAGATTTCCACATGCGTCCTGTGATACTCCAGATGTAAAATAAATATAGTTACTTTTTTTGTTGTTCGCTTTATCTTTGGTTCACATAAAAAGTGACAAAAGTCATGGGATAGCAATATGCAAATTTTCAGATGGCTGTAGCATCGCGTAGAACAGGTATAAATGCGCAGTGCTTTCGCAGAGCTTTCATTTGTGTTCAAGTTATTCATGTGAAGAGGTTTTGACGTGATGATGACCGCACGACGGGAATTAACAGACTTTGAACGCGGAATGTTAGTTGGAGCTAGACGCATGGGTCATGCCATTTCGGAAATCGTTAGGGAACTCAACATTCCCAGATCCACTGTGTTAA
The DNA here is from genome assembly GCA_021605095.1 of Caerostris extrusa. NCBI lineage: Eukaryota > Metazoa > Arthropoda > Arachnida > Araneae > Araneidae > Caerostris > Caerostris extrusa. Next base: position 55,096 of record BPLR01010956.1, read on the forward strand.
GAGTGTGCCGAGAGTATGAAATTTCAGGCATAACATCCCACCATGGACAGCGCAGTGGTCGACCGCCTGCACTTAACGACCGAGACCGGCGACGTCTGCAAAGAGTCGTAAATTCTAACAGACAAGCAACACTGCGTCAAATAACCGCAGAAATCAATGTACAAGGACGTACAACTGTGCGGAGAAATTTGGCTTTCTTGGGCTATTCCAGCAGAAGACCGACTCGAGTGCCTTTACTGACAGAACGACATCGCTTGCAGCGACTCTCGTGGGCACGTGAGCATATCGGTTGGTCCCTAGATGAATGGAAAACCGTGGCCTGGTCCGATGAGTCACGATTTCAGTTGGTAAGAGCTGATGGTAGGGTTTGAGTGTGGCGCAGACCCCACGAAGCCATGGACCCAAACTGTCAGCAAGGCACTGTTCAAGCTGGTGGTGGCTCCGTAATGGTGTGGGCTGTTTTTTCATGGCATGGACTTGGTCCTCTGGTGCGACTGGACCGAACATTGACTGGAAATGCTTATGTTCAGCTACTTGAGATCACTTGCAGCCATTCATGGACTTCATGTACCCAAACAACGATGGGATTTTTATGGATGACAATGCGCCATGCCACCGGGCCACAACTGTTCACGATTGGATTGAAAAACATTCTGGACAATTCCAACGAATGATCTGGCCACCTAGATCGCCCGACATGAATCCCATCGAGCATTTATGGGACATCATCGAGAGGTCTGTTCGTGCCCAAAATCCTGCACCATCAACGCTTTCACAATTATGGACGTCTATCGAGACAGCATGGCTCAATATTCCTGCAGAAGACTTACAACGACTTGTTGAGTCCATGCCACGTCGAGTTGCTGCACTTCGCCGGGCGAAAGGAGGGCCGACACGATATTAAGAGGTATCCCATGACTTTTGTCACTTCAGTGTATATGTCAAATAATGTTTCCGAGAAACTAGGAGCGGTAGCTTCCATTGCAGACCTTGAGACCATTCTCATTTTTTTTTTTTTTTTTTTTTTTTTTTTTTGTTATATTTGATTTTATTATTATAGTTAAGCCAAATATTACAGAAAATAATTGTAGACGCATTATTTAAAAAGTTTGAAAAGTTTCTAAGGTTGTGAAAATCACTTATCTAAACTAATTCATTCTTGGTGTTGGGATTTCATTTCTCAGCAAATTAAGTCATTCAACGTCTTCTCAATACGATATCAACCATCGGTAAGTAGTTAAAGATGTTGTAATACGCATCCATAATTTTTTTTTAATTCATAAATTTTAATTCTAATTTGCATACTTATAGTAAATCTTATTATTCAACTGAAGATTTCCTTCTTTTTTTTTTTTCCAGATTTTATTTAAATATGATTCTCAAGTTTATTATGGAAGGATTTGATTCGAAGATTTTTAAGAAAAATGAATTTTCAGATTTCTTGCTAAAGTCAATAATTATTCAAGTATAAAGTCAATGATTTTGTCAATAAAATTGATCTCCATATATAACAGTTTGTTTTCCAATGGATACAACCTAGGGAGGCCTATTATCATGCAATCTTTTTATGCTTCTACAATTTTGATTATTCTGACTTGGAATTCACCTCCACGAAATCCACATTGGGATAAATTGTAAAAAACAAATGTACTTGAGTTTATCTAAAACGAATTATTTATACTGACATAACAAACTCACCAAATCATGGCTGAACTAAGTGGATCGACTGCAGAAGTGAATTTTTTTTTTGTGCGATGTTTGCGGGAAACAATTTAATGAGAGAAAGAAATTGAAACGGCATTCGATTTGCCACTCAGAAACGAAGCCACATGTGTGTGAAATATGCAACAAAGGATTTTCAAGAAAAGATTATTTAAAGAAACACCTGCTAATTCATGACGGAATAAAAGCCAACGTCTGTGTGAGATGCAGCAAAGCATTTGCTAAAAAGAATGAGCTTCTGAGTCATGTGCTCACGCACACCGAAGAGAAACCCCACGAATGCAGTTTATGCGGAAATGCATTTCGACGCATTTCAACTCTGAGGCGACATTTGAGGACTCACACGAAGGAGAGACCCCATTCATGCGAGTTGTGCAATAAGGCGTTTTCTTACAAGCATAGTTTGCAAAATCATTATCGCATCCATACCCAGAGAAGCCGCATGTTTGCGAGGTATGCCAGATGCGTTTTTCTCAAAAATATGATTTAACGCGCCATCTGTTTACGCACACGAATGATAAGCCGCATGTTTGCGAAGTATGCCAGAAAGGTTTTTGCCGAAACGGTGAATTAAAGCGTCATTTGCTTAGGCATGACAAAGATAAGTCATTTGTTTGCGAGGTATGTCAGAAAAGTTTTTCTCGAAGTGAATATTTAAGGCGTCATTTGCTGAGGCATACCGAAGAGAAGCGATCTGTGTGTGTGATGTTCGCCAAAGAGGATTTTCCCTGAAACCAAATTCATCACTTCATGTGAAAACTGATTCAAAATAAAAGTGTTAAAAGATTTTCGGCGTGTAAGAAAATGTCGCTGTTCATGGGAAACCAAGATCGGCAGAAAATTGTACAAATTTAATGAGAAACACATTTTGTATGCATTTCACTTTTGTTTCGTATATTGTTTTTAAAACGTTATAGTGAAACACCTCTGTGCTTTTCATAAATATTTATCTTTAATTGAGGGACGTGAGTTTCGTTTTAATTAAAAATATTTTTTCTTTAGAGCAGCGGTTCTCAAAAAGAGAGGCACATAGTCCAGATAAATATGCAGGGCATGTTGGCCACCTCTGCTTTAGATTATTGAATTGCTTAAATGCTTGCTATATTTTATTTGTTTATAAGTGCATTTTTAAGTTTATAATTTACTTTTATAAATATTGCTGATTTAAATTTATTGTTTATAATTTTTTTAACTAGATTTCATTCAGTATTTATAGCTATGGCTTTTGAATTCAGTCTTTATATTGAAATTGCAAAATTTGCCTAATATTATAGATTCATAATGTTTTAATTTTTGTTTTATAAGAAAGTCCTCATTTAATATGTATTGGACGATACTTTTTAGAAGATATTTTCTAATTTGTAACCCACAGATTGTGTTTCTACTGCATTGTTATATTATTGAATGGTTATTTGTGAGCACTTATTTACAAAAATGATTTGAATAAAGGTGTGCCCTTCATGTTTCTGTTCGTTCATTTCTTTGTTACTTAAGTTCGAAAAATAAAATTTCCATGGGTAGATGTGGATTTTGTGGTCCATTTGAAATAAAAAATTTCACCGGACGAAGTAAACAGGTAAAAAGTATGTTTTACTATAAAATGTTTACATTTTGAAATTGTAAATGATTTAACTACTGCAGCATTTTTTGCAAGCCGTAAAAGATTTATAGCTCGAAGAGGTAAGCCTGCAGAAGTGTATAGTGACAATGGCCGAAATTTTGTTGGTGCCAATGGAGAATTCAGAGTGTTTCTCAAATCTTTATTTAAGTTTAAGAGTGCAGAAGAAATGGAGAATTATATGGCTAATGAAGGTATTAAGTGGTCCCCCTGCTACTCACACTTTGGAGGATTATGGGAATCTAGTGTCAAATCTCTTAAATACCATTTGAAACGTATTGCAGGGAAAACAATTTTTAAGCTATGAACAGTGTTTTAACTCTTATCGTTCAAATTGAGGCAGTTCTTAATTCTAGACCCCTTTCCCACTTTCAAGTGATCCAAATGATGTTGAAGCATTAACTCCTGCACATTTTTTAATTGACTCATCTTTTAGTTGCATTGCCTGAACCTAATTTTAACGAAACTCCTATGAACCGATTGAGCCGTTGGCAATTGGTTCAAAAATGACTCAGCATCTTTGGAAAAAAATGGTCATTGTAATATTTAAATAAGTTATTAAATAGGCCTAAATGGTCTAAGGGTAAAGTAGATATAAAAGAAGGTGATTTGGTGTTAGTTAAAAATCCTGATAATTATTGTCCTTTAAAATGAAATTTGGCCAGAATTATCAAAATTCATCCAGGTGAAGATAAAGTGACAAGAGTGGTTACTTTAACCCTTTGCACTCGATTTTTTTTTTTTTTTTTTTTTTTTCCATTCGTATTACCAGCAACTCGAAGCGATTTTAGTGAAAAGATCCTATTCACATGCAAGTTTGATATACGCATTTAAAGAAACACATTATTTATATTGTTATTTGCATTGTCTCCGTAGCGGAGCCCTCGAGTGCAAAGGGTTAAGAGATAAAAATGACATGTATAAAAGAATAGTAATTAACGTCGTACCTTTGCCTAGTGTTGATGAAGAAAATTGATTTTTATTGTGTATTTTTGTGATCAGCTTTTTTTGTCAATATTTTTAGGAAGATGTATTTTTATATTGTGTGATCAGTGTATACAGTGAATAATTTGAGAATTTTGTGAATATTTGAATTCTAAAAAGGTGTTGAATGGGAACATGTCATTACCGCGCGGTATATTCGCGCCTACGCTCTTGGATACCCCTAGCGGCGAAAAAAGTGTATGTGTGGGCCTGCGTGCGCAGAACTCCTAGTGCTAGTGTCGTGCCTGAACGGCAAGACTGAAACAGCATGGCCGCGAGTGGCTATGGCTGTTAAGTGTAATAAATTTGTTAAGTTTTAATCATGAATAATTATTGTGGTGTGTCAGTGTGATTACCAATTATACAGTCCACTGTGTGCTAGAGTGCAACAGCATTATTATTATTTTTTTAAATAATAAAGGCTGCAACTTATGTATAACTTCTTTATTATTTTATTGACTAATTTTAATGCCATCTGTTAAAATTAATTATTTTCTTGATTATAATAATGAGTACAAATAGAAATTTCGATAAAACTTGATACCTAAACCTATTTATCTTTACTTGAATACTTTGTTTTTAAACTGATGAAACTTTATGATTTCATAAGTTATTTTATATTATTGATTGTTATGGATGTGAATTGAGTGTGCACATGTTATTTAAGAGGATTATAATTTACTCGAATATTGATATTATTTAGGTTACGTCATGAGCATTCCCTGTTTCACCTAATCGTTGTTTTGTGCTTGATTTCCATTCGCAAATGACCTCACCTGCCAGTTGAATCAGAACAGCTGATGTCTTGCATGGTACGGTAATTTTATTTAAAACGATTATCATTTTCATTTGCACTAAATGTTTTTTTCATACAGTGTTTGCGGATTCTTAGGCGTGGGGTGCCCTAGTGAGCAATCGCCAAACGGCGATAGTCGCCACTGATGGCGACTCCTTTCGCTACTATAATGACGGTAACCCTAAGACCTGTTATGACGGTGTGGATTAGTTTAAATGACGAGGCCAGTTAGTAGTGTGTATGCTAAGCAGACTCATGCATCGTAGTTTTTGCAAATTAGGAAAGTTAGTTCAAAATACATTTTTTAACTTGTAGTGGATGACACTTGATTTTAACAGTTTTCAAATATTAATTCAGAAATTAAATTAATTAATTTTAGTTTTTTTTTTTACATTTAAGTTGCATGTATCTAATAATAGATGGCGCCAGATGTAAAAGCAAAATTTCAACTTTATTTGTAAAGGACTTTTCTGCAATATAGTAAAAAAGTAGGAATTGATTAAAAAAATTTTTTGTATATATTACTTGTTAATACATTAAACCTAGAATTTGTGTATTGCATTGCTAGATCGCATTCTGCTTTGGTTAATTTCCCCGTAAGTTAGAAATATTATAATTTATACCATTTATATATATATATATAAATGCTAGTTCTACTAGTGTAAATCAAGTAAAAAAAAAAAAAAATCGAAGTCTGTTTGGCCGTCTCTTGTACATTTGTAACAATAAGCTAGTGGGGAAATCAGTCGTTGGACACTTCAAAACCACAAAAAAAAAACCCCGCAAGGAACAGGTGGGAATTGGCAAAGGCAGTAAAGAGGCCAAAATCGAAGAAAAAAGAGTGGCACTCGATACTTAGGATCTCTTGAATGTTTTGGTACAGACATTAAATAATGTAATTAACATTAATGTTTCATAGTGGTAATTATATTTACAAATATTAAATTTTTATTGTTCATTCATACATGTATTGTAATTATGTGTTAATGAATTCAAGGTATGTAATGATATTGTTTTATACCAATGTAAAATTCGTATTTCTTTCTCATTCTAGTATTATTTGGATGCATGCACTCTCCTCGATCTGAACAGGAAATTTTTCGGCCCACAGATTTAGAGTGCCTATCCTCGGTTTTGAGAAGAAACATTCGTGGTACACTTGCTTAGTTTACACAAGTGATTGAAAATGTGATCTGGTTATTTGAAGGCTGCTCTTAAGTAAAAAGTCTTGATGGATAAAATGTCCATTTTGTGCTCCTAAATATTAATTTTCCCTCCTGTTGTATCTTCTATCTTTTACACCTATTTAGTGTTTAATAAACCTCGAGTTTTAGAAAAAGTGCATTCCTTTTTGGAATACTTATGAAAAGCATTTGTCCAAGAAAAGCCTATTTGGATGAATCACATTTAAAAAAAATAGAAGTTCTACGGCTTTTTTTTTTTTATTTGCTGACATTCTAACAGCTACAATAATGAAATATAATGAAGGAATTTACTATCTCTCAGTGTATTAAAAAGATGTTTTTATATGAATATAAAATCTGCATTTCTTTTTCATTGTAGTATATAAACAATATGGACGCAATGGCTCAACTTTGTGGATTGACAGTTAAAGAAAATTCTTTTATGTGTGATGTTTGCGGAAAACGATTTTCTCGGAAATGGATATTGAAGCATCATTTGCTTTTTCATTCAGGAATAAAGCCTCATGTGTGTGACATATGCAACAAAGGCTTTTTTACCAAAAGCAGTTTGATAACGCACTTGTTAATTCATGGGGGCATAAAGGATTTTGTATGCGACGTATGCAACAAAGCGTTTGTAAGAAAGTCTCATCTGCAAATACATATGCTGACTCATACTAAAGTAAAACCTCACGGATGCAATCTTTGTGGAAAAGCGTTTGCTCAAAGATCAGATTTGAGGAGGCATTTCAGAAGTCATACCAAAGAAAAGCCTTATGCGTGTGACATTTGCGACAAGAGGTTTTCTCGAACATCTACTGTAAAGCGTCATTTGTCGACACACACCAATGAGAAACCTCATGTGTGTGAAATATGTGAAAAAGGATTTCCCATCAAAGGAACTTTATCACGTCACATGAAAACTCACATGAAAGAAAAATCTGCTATTCTTCCTGCAAATCTGTGTTTTGAAAATTCGCGACAAGCTGAAATACAAAGAGTTTGTATGTATTTCCTTTCCATCTTTTAAAATAATATTGTAAAAAAATCCTATCTAGATGGATATTTTACTTTTGTTAAGTTTTTTATGTATCCAATTTAAGTCATTTAATATGTTTTTGTATAGCTTTATCTATATTCATTTGTTTATAAATTTGTAGGTTTCGGGACCGATACGAATGAAGGCAACAGCGTGCATCTCTTGCCGGCTATACTGTGAAGGATTTGTTCAGAACAATGTTATTAATTTGTATGCATTGATTAGTATTTTTATTTATTTGAGTTTTAAATGTGGAAATCGAGGAAAGCATTTCCTACCTATTACCCTTACCTATTTGTGACATTTATTTTTAACTTGGCTTTTCTTTGAATATGTATAGTGCCTTTAAATTTGTTTTTAAAGCTAGATTTTATTCAATTTAAAGTTTCATTTTTATGGCTATTACTTGTTTACTAATTTGTAACATTTGAATTGAATGTTTTGCACAAATATTATAATAAATTGTAAGGAAAACGAATTTTTCCACACAATATTTTATTTGAAGCAGATCGATTGTATATCTACATTGTTTTTATGCTGGAGACATGAACGATTAATCTGTTCATTTTACTTGTGATAAAATAAAAATTAAATAAAATGTAATTAACAACTTTTTGTTTCATTTATTTATTTTGAAACGATTTTATTCATAATTGCGGCTGGTGTACTAATATTTCTGCCTTAAGCTGCCACAATTTATAGTGCAACAAATCATTATCTTCTTATTCGTTTGCAAATTCTTTTTATTCCTTGTCTGTGCTGCTTGTTATTCACAGCTGTCAATGTCAAAACTCTTATTGCTTCGATGGACGGTTGGTATTTCAAAGCATATTACTTGTTTGTTAATTTATAATATTTGAATTGAAGGTTTTACATAAATATTATAAATTGTAAGGAACGAATCTTCCCAGAGGATATGTTATTTGAAGCAGATCTATTGTTTATCTATATTGTTTTTATGCTGAAGACATGAACGATTATTCTGTTCATTTTACTTGTGATAAAAATTAAATAAAATGTAATTCACAGCTTTTTGTTTCATTTATTTGCACCTTATTCTGAAACCATTTTATTCATAATTACGGCTGGTTTACTAGTTTCTCTGCCTTAAACTGTCACTATTTATAGTGCAACAAATCAATATCTTCTTATTCGTTTGCAAATGCTTTTATACAGCTGTACAAAGTCAACTATGTTACTGCTCTGATGGACGATTGGTCTTTCAAGGCCATAACATTACATTCAAATTGCACTGAAGCCACTGTCAGTTCACAATGAGTGTCCTCTAATTTAGACCTATTCGGTTGCGGCACAGCATATGGTCTAGAAACCATTGAGACAATTTCCAGGTTTTAACCACCTATATTCTTCGATTTAGGAAAAGTTGAGCGTTTTCTCCAACTTGAATCCAATTATCTTTTTATTTTAAGTATTTGTTTTGAAATGTGAAGGAAGTAAATTTTTCACCTCTCGTTTTTGGTACAATGCTCATCATTTATGCTCATTGTAGTTCTTTCTTGCTATTTATGAGTGTTATTTAAAAATAAAGGAAAATGAAATCGGAATTACCTGAAAAAAGATTGTCAGTGCCACGCCAGAGACCAAATGTATTTCTTTTCTGGTAATCAGCCAAGTTATCACTAACACAGGAAATTTTTTTTTTTAATGTTAATCGCAAAGAAATAGAACAGTACTAATAGCATGAAGTAATTTATGCAATGTGGCATATTCTAAATGTTCCTTTAAAAAGAAAGATATACGTATCTTAGGAGAGAAAAAAACTCTTTTGGATGAGAAATACAAATCACAGCTTACATTAATGATGCATTAGAAAGAAATCAGGCAAATATTCAATATCAATGAAATGATATTCATTACATTCATAGGTGTCTTAGTGTAAAACAAATAGCAGTGGGGGCTCTGATAATTCTGACATAACACTGAGAATCTTCAAAATTTTAATGAAAATATTCAATTAATACAACCATTTTGAAAAAAAAAAAAAAAAAAAAAAAGATTTTAATCGGAATAAATCTTTACTAAAATCACGTGTGGGCAAAATTTCTTTTTAAATGTTGAAGTAATATGTCCATTTTCTTGCTTGATATTCTGACAGTTGTAATTAAAAAAAAATAAACTGAAGGAACTTCGTTATCAGAAAAAAAAGACAGAAAATAAGAATTTTAATAATTAAGAATAATTTTAATAAATTTAAGAATCGCGTTCGAAGAAAATTTACATGAATTATTTATTGCAATTTATGCATATCGATATAAAAAATCTTGTTTGTCACTGGCATAATTAAACATTTTTATCTTTGGAAAGGAATACAGAAACAAACGCAGTACGAAATGATGGAATTCGGTGGTTCGACAGTCGAAGAAAATTTTAATTTGTGCAATATATTTGGTAAGAGATTTAATGAGAAAGGTACATTGAAACCGCAGTTAATTTTACAATCAGGATTGAAGCCTACATTTGTGTCGCATATACAACAAGGATTTCTTAGAAAGTGTGCATTAAGGAAGTATTTACTAATTCAACACGTTCTAAAACCTCACTCTGTGAAACAAGTTTTATTATAATTATATACAAAATCACATTAAAGTTCAGCCTCACAAATGCTCATGGTGGAATAGCATTTTCATTAAAGTCAAATTCAAGAGATCACTGGAGGATTCACACGAAATACACCGCAATTTCGTGAAGATGATGCCGAATTATTGAATATGAATGATCTCGACCAAATGGATCGAAAATAATAACACACTGTTTGACATCCTATATCTCCAGACGGAAAGTATTTGGAATTTTTGTTTGGGACTACATTACTAGGCACAAAATGAAATGTACGTGCTTGCACATATGGCGACTTTGTAAAGGTTGCGTAGTGTTATTAAAATCCAGACGACAAAATAAAAGACGATAATCAATTTTCACATTTACAACACCTTTTATTTAATTTCTAACGCCAACTACGTTCTGTTTTCATTCTAGCGGGAAAATTCCCTTTTAACAGTGAATGCATTTCAAGAATACGATCCGCCATTAATGCCAGTTTTTCAATTCCTTCATCACTAACTAGTAAAATATTCCGCACGGAATCAGGCATTTTTTGTAGAAATAACGTTGTTAGCACCTTATCAGTAATTCCATCAGTAGCCAGGTTTCTCATTTTTTGTAAAAACTGACTGGGTTTAAGATCTCCCAAATCAAGTCCTGTAAGTAGTCTCTGAAGACGCTTATTTTCGCTTTCTTTAAAAGTATTCAGCAAACGTTCTTTCGCAGCGGCATATTTTGTTCTATTATCATCACTTATAATGTCCCACAAACTTTCAACAAATTTCTGTTCTAATTGCGAAACTAAGTAGTTGAATTTTATATCCTCGGCTGTTATTCCACAAATTAAAAACTGTGCTTCAACTTGAAAGAACCATATTTCTGGTTTTTCTGCCCAAAAAAGGAAGTATTTTGACATTTATCCGCGCTACTTCATCTTTTTTTCGCCGATCCAGTTTCAGTCATTTTGTAAATAATTCACAGTTTGCAAATAATTGACGGGTCACCAAGTATGTGGCGGCTTTGTAAAGGTTGCGCAGTGTTATTAAAATCCAGACGGCAAATAAAAAGACGATAATCAATTTTCACATTTACAACATCTTTTATTTAATTTCTAACACCAACTACGTTCTATTTCATTCTAGCGGGAAAATTCCCTTTTTAACAGTGAAAGTAGGAGTTGTTCAATTTGTATTCCATTTTCCATCAATAGGTGTCGCTACACACATATTCCACTGAATCACATTATCTATACATGTACATGTGAAATTGGGCAAACAATAGCCACAATCCTTACACAGCAAATAAAAAATAACATTATAAATTCAATAAAAAGTAAATCTACAATTAAAATAAGCACATTATGTTTAATTTAAGCCTTTGAATTTGTTACATAACATATTTTATCTATTAAATAAAATTTCTTGTTACCAAAGAAACATTTACAAATGGAAAATGAAGTAAAAGATAGTTACAAAATAGTTTACAATTATTCGACTGGGGTTTATTTTCTTATTCCGATAGTAATGTGGGAAATAAGTAAAAATAATAATAATAATTAGTAGCAGTAATAATGCATAGACAAGAAGGCTGCAGTGTAATAAAAAAGGGGCACACATTTATTATCGTAGAAATCTATAAAACTAAAAAAATTAATTAATAAAATGGTAATTAGAAAATAAATTAAACTAAATTATATCAGATAAGTTATTTTAGAACTCCAGCCAAATGACATGCTCCACAAAATAGGCACAACAGAACAATTATAAAAACAGATATTAAATCTGTAAAACAAAAACAAAAATTATTCACTAAAACACGAATTAAATAATAATAAAGTAAAGTATATAAAATAAATAATATAAATCAAGAAATTAATTAAAAACTTGCAGCTCAATGACGCTTTCCAGAAAATGGCGAAATAAATCACGCTACCCACGTAATCAGGTGAACAATCTTCCCTACAAGTTGAAGGAAAATTCCCTTTCCTAAAAGCTGATAACGCCGGCTGGTGGTCTCACAGTGCACAATTACTCATCCTAGTTGCATCAGTTTGTGTTTTGTATTGAGCATTTGTTAGGTAAACAAACATATTTAGTGGAAATATTATATATTTTTCTTTCATGGCTAAAGTAACACTTTTTAATGCTTTAGTTATTTTTCTCTTGATATTTAAAGGAATTAAAGCAATTTGTCAGGTAAGTAAGTATGTTGTTCATTTACAAAACACAAAATTTTTCAATAAACATAAATTTTAGGATATTCATAAATATTCTTTACTGATTCATGATTTGTTCTAATCTTTTTAATTGAAAACTCTTTGTTTGGTTAATTAAACATATTAATATTGATTAAAATATTTCAATATTAAGAAACCCATAATACTTAGTATTACTTTTTATGACAGTGATAACTATTTATTTTTCCTGTTGAATTTTATAACTTGTATTATTATTGAACTTTATATATTGTAGTATATTTTTTTATTAGTCATTAATAGATTTATTAGATACATCCGTTTAGATGTTCTTTAACTGATGTAGTATGTGTTGGAAGTGTCGAAAAAAAAAGCGAAAAATTAAAAATAGAAAAGCAGAAAAATTTGTAAAATGTGTAAATTTAAATATGAAAGTTAACTCTTATACAAATTAAAGAAATGCAGAATTTAAAATAAAGTGATAAAAATAATGTACAAGTGATTATTTAGAAAATTCAGGAAATGTGAAACCACTTGTAAGAGTTTTTACATGTTGTATAATTTTGTATATTGCATAATATAAGACATTTTCCAAAAAAGAAATCTGAAAAAAAAAAAATAGAATTTTCTGCTGAGAATATTTATTGTAAATAAATTTGTGAAAATGAAGCTTACATATAGTTTACTGAAAATATTTGGTAAAACATGTAAAAAGGTGATTTTGTGTGCAAGTGAAACTATTTCAAGAATATGGGCAACAAATTGTAAAGCTACAAGTTATAAAAATAGAAGAATATAGTGTTCAATATGGTCTTGAACATCTTTTATGACTAAAATAGTGAAATTAAATAAAGAAAATTAGAGAAGTATGTACAAGAATGAGGATATTTTAAGTATTAATTATGAAACTACAATATATATATATTGTAGTTTATAGTTAAGTGTAGTATAATTAAAAAGTAATATAGTGCAGTTAAAGTTTTTCTTTTATATATATAAAGGAAGAAATTAGTACAGCTAATGTTTAATTAGTGTAAATTATATATTTATCATTTATATATCAGATGCTATAAACTACAATATATATATATATATATATATAAATATATATATATATATATAAGAAAATAAAGTAATAAAATTTTTTTAAAAATTTGTATGCGAGGAAAATTTTTGCAAAAAATACTAGGAAGAGTTGTGAAACAGTATGAAAAAATATTATTTAGTAAAAAAGAAGGATTACTTAAATTTAAGATTGGATTATTATTATTTTTATGACAAAATTTTCTGGCAATTGTTTAGAGTAATAGTCAATACGTGTAATCTGTATTTGTTTTGAAATTTGATCATTTCTAATATAGTAAGGGCTATCTGATATGTATTTGCAGTATTTTTGTCTGCATGGAGTATCTATTTCGAAAATATTTTTTTCTGCTTAGATCCAATTGGGGCAGCATATGAAGTAATTGGTTAAAGAGTATTTTATAAATATTTTTGCTATCTAAATCTAGGTGAGAATATTTGGAAAGTAAAGAGTAAAAAATTATTGGGATTGTTTGAAATTTTTTTCAATTTTTGTTTACAACGTATTGGAGTGTTTGTCAAGTTCAATTTTGTCATATATTTTGTTGAGATTGACATCAAAGTATTTCATATAATTTTATTTAATGTTTTGTAAGTTGTATAACAAACTTTGCCTTGAATCTAAACTACTCTGTTACTAATATTTATCTTCCATTATGCCAACCAGGTTTCTATTTGTGTAATGTGATTTTTAATGTGTTCTCTGGCTGCTTATGATGTAGAGTCATGTGAAAAAATGGCCATGTCATCTGCATAAATAAATTTGTTGGTATGAACAGAAATTTTGAATGACACTAATGTTTGTTCTGTAAGATTAAACCTAGAAGTGATCCTTGTGGTAAACCAGTAGTGATCAAATGTGGAAAAGAAAAAATCAACATTAACGTTAATGTCAAAAGAAACGTATTTGAGATTGTGTATATCATTGGAAAGTATGATATAAGTTTTTAAATAAGTCCATGTATCCAAACTTTGTCAATTGATTTGGTCACAACAAGGAATAGAGAAGCTATGGTATGCCTATTACTGAAGCTCTCTGATATAAAGTAATTGATGTGTTGCATATAATTATTTAGTGATATCAAATTGTACAATGTTCACGAAGTGTTAATATGTTTGTTTACATGAATTAGAATGAAGTAGTCATATATTTTAGAAATTGTACGAAGGAGACTAAATGGTAAGGAAGATGTTTTCATATTTCTTTTGTGTCAATTGCTTTATTATTACTGAAGTTTTTAATGAATTGAAAAATCTAAAATCGAGAAGGTGTGACTTCAATTGTAGCATGGTGAGAAGAGTGACTATTAGAAGTGGCATATTTATGAATAATTTTAGTAATTAGTTGCTCAGTGGTAGGATGACTAATTAATAAATAATTATTAATTAGGTAGTTAGGTTTTTAATTGAGTTTGGTAGTGTTTTGCATGTGTTGTGGCAATGGAATATTTTTGCTGTTGTTTTTCTTTACTTATAATCATTTTCCTAAGATAATTGTCATTAGGAGAAATAGTGATTTAATAAATATTCATATGTATATTCATTTCTCTTTGATTTATTTAAATTACAATAAATTTTTACATATTGTCCTGAAAGTATTTGCTTAAGATTGTTTTCTTACAGTAATTTCATTTCTGATGTTTGTAGAAAGGTGTGACTTTTTATCTGTTTTGATTTTGTGTTTATAAGTGTTATGAAAACACCTAATCAAAACAGTTTGCACATATAATGTAAAGTGATATTTTAATTAAGGTAATAATTTAGTCCAATTTGGAATGTGGTATTTTGGAATATTAGTTCTACGAATAATGAAGTCAAATTTGAAACAAAACAAGATTAGGGCCAGAGATGGATTCTGATTTGTAATAAAAAAGGAAAATTTTAATTAGAGCAATGCCCATAGAGTAGGGTGTCAGAGATCCAAATTTGGTGTTGGCAGAGCAGCAATTAGGAAATAGCTTTTGATAAATAAAATTGTTAAGTTGAATTCCCAAGGAGTTTTCTTTGGTGCAGTTTCGAAGTCTGTGGTGATAAATAAGGTCTCAGTCAAGAAAGTATTATAATTGTTATGAAGTGTAAACAATTCATTAAGTGACAAAAAAAAAAAAATGCTTTTCTTTGTGGCTGTGATGTAAGTAGATAGTAACAGAGTTTTGTAGGTGCAGTGCTATGATGGTGGCTTGAATAGTTCTTAGGTTTTCAATGAAATGTGTTATTTTACTAAAATTGCTATCCTAACGGGTACTTATATTATTTATGTGTGTTATCTATGACATTTTTTTCTTCCTTTTAGAAATAGTAGTTTGGAATAGTGGGAGATCTAAAACCTGGCCTGAAGCAAAGTCTCCTATATGAGAATTATATCTGATAAATATTGGGCTATAAATACTAATATCATTCTTACCCATTAAGCAGTTTGCATTTTAGAAGTAAATAGTGAAGAGTTTAGGCATGCTTATCCAAGTTGTGTGAGCTACTTGTAACAGTGTAAACATTTTTGAAATTGGATCAATGTGTTGTATAAGTGGCAAAGCATTGTGGATTAAATGGTACAATCAGCAAATATGTCCACAGGTTGAATCATTAGAAAATAAAATATGCAAGTGCAAATAAACCAACCTAGATTGAAATCATTGCATATATATATAATATTGTGCTGTTTTTTTTAAATCTATATTACAATGTTGTTTATTAATTTGGCTTATAAAGGTAAATTCTGATTAATAAAAGCAAATATTGCTAAAGTTCACCAAATTAAAAGGGTGTGAAAAAATAGGGGCACCCGATACTTAAGAACCCCCGAATATTTTGGTACAGACATTAATTAATGTAATTAACATTAATGTTTTGTAGTGGTAATTATATTTACCAAATATTAAATTTTTTATTGTTTATACATACATGTATTGTAATTATGTGTTAATGAATTCAAGGTATATAATGATAGTTTTTATACCAATGTAAAATCCACATTTCTTTCTCATTCTAGTATTATCTGGATGCATGCATTCTCTTCTGACTCTCCTCGATATCAACAGGAAATTTTCTGGCCCACAGATTTATTGTACCTCTTCTCGGTTTCCACAAAAAACATTCGTGGCACACCTGCTCAGTTAAAACAAAGGATTGAAAATGTGATCTGGTTATTTGAGGGTTACTCTTAAGTAAAAGTCTTGATGGATGAAATGTACATTTCGAGTTTCCAAATATTAATTTGTTCTTCCATTCTATCTTCTACCTTTAACACCTAATCAGTGTTGAGTAAACCTCGAGTTTTAAGAGAACTGCAACGCTTTTGGAACACTTTGAATGGCTTAACTCTGCATGTTCAATAAAAGCCTATTTGGATGAATCACGTTTTTCAAAAATAGAAGTTCTACGGCTTTTTTTTTTATTTGCTGGCATTCTAACATCTACAATAATGAAATGAAGTGAAGGAAACCTGCCATCTTCCAGTTTATTTAAAGGAAATTGTTTATATCAATATAAAATCTGCATCTCTTTCTCAATGTAGTTTATAAACTCCCCCCCCTCTGTTAATCGAGTATTTTGTCAAACGCATTAAATAATGACTGAGCTTGGTGAACGAACTGAGAAAGAAAATTATTTTACGTGTGATATCTGCGGAGTAAGACTTGGTCAAAAAGGACATTGAAGCAGCATTTACGTTGCCACTTGGGATCGAAGCCTCATGCGTGCGACATATGCAATAAAAATTTCTTAAAAAATTTGATTTAAAACGGCATTTAGCAATTCACGCGGGGGAAAAACCTCACATTTGTGACATATGCAATAAGAACTTCTCTCGAAAGACTGAGCTTAAAACCCATATGGTTGTTCATACCAAAGAGAAGACACACATATGCAGTTTGTGTAAAAAGGCCTTTGCACAAAGTTCAACTCTAAGGATACATTTGAGAACTCACACGAAGGAGAAGCCTTATTCGTGCGAGTTGTGCAATAAGGCGTTTTCCACGAAGCAACCATTGCAAAACCATTACCGCTTCCACACCGGAGAGAAGCCTTATGTGTGCGAAGTATGTCACAAAGGATTTTCCGAGAAACATAATTTAACTGTTCATATGCGTACACACACCAAAGAAAAACCATACGTATGTGAAACGTGCCAGAAGGGGTTTTCACAAAAAATGTCATTTAACTTATCATTTGTTTATTCATTCGGAAGAAAAGCCCTTTGTGTGTGATGTATGCCGAAGAGAGTTTTCTCGAAAAAACAATTTATTGCATCATAAGAAAACTCACACAAATTAAATAGGCGATAAATTTTCTGCAGTTCTTCTTCTCAAAATGGACTCTTCTTTTAAACGATATTTTCAGAAGATTGTACTTTCTTGACAAATAAGGAAAAAATGAGTTATTCGTATGCATTTCGTATTGTCTTCAATATTTTATTTATGAAACATCATTCTTTTTAATTGTAAATGCTAATTTTTATCTTTTATGTATTAAGTTTAAATTTCGCTTTAGACTACAGAATATGTAGTGAAGAATGTATATTATTAATTATTTTAGGTTCTGTAAAGTTTTCTGCATGGTTAAGAATAAACCATAAGCAGCCTCTTCCGTATAAATTAAATTGGGTTTGAGCAATGTTTGCTGAATAATATCGCTATATAAATTTAGCAATTTTTTCGACGACTGCACTTTCATGACAAATTCGGAAATATTCATTATCCATATGCATTTTAAATTCTTATTGTGAAACTTCCTTATTTAATATACGAGAGTAAGGTGAAAAGTTCTTGGCCTGACAGAGATGTTGCTCCAATTTAGCAAAAGTTTATGTTTCCTGTCTGTTTGCAAATGTCATCAGTTCGTGTGACAAGTTTCAACTTGTTCTCTCAATTAGTTTGTGTACTGAAATTTTGCATTAGACGTCTTGCGTGTTTTTCGTTAAAATGGATAAACTTGAATATCGTGCAGTCAAAAATTCTTTTTCGATGGAATAATCCCTAAGGACATTCCTGCGAAGTTGATAAAAGTTTATGGGGACTCTGCTCCTTCCATGTCAACAGTTAAAAAGTGGGCAGCTGAATTTAAGCGTGGTTTCACATCCTTCGAAAATGACCCACTTGAAGGACGGCCAAAACCCACAATCACACCGGAAACCATCTCAAAAGTGCATGATATCGTGTTGGCCGATAGGCGAGCGGAGCTGAGGCTGTGGGGTTATTGGAAGAAAGGGTGCTAAACATATTGCACGAAGAATTAGGATACGAAAGTTCTGCGCAAGATGGGTGCCGCACTTCCTGAATGTCGGTCAAAAGCAGATGCGCAACCGATTTTCACAGCAATCT
The DNA here is from genome assembly GCA_021605095.1 of Caerostris extrusa. Classification (NCBI taxonomy): domain Eukaryota; kingdom Metazoa; phylum Arthropoda; class Arachnida; order Araneae; family Araneidae; genus Caerostris; species Caerostris extrusa. The sequence goes on from BPLR01010956.1 coordinate 73,596, forward strand.
TTGCACCAATTCAATAGGAATCCGACCGATTTTGTGCGGCGATTTGCCACCATGGATGAGACATGGGTCCACGATTATACGTCAGAAACAAAAACAGCAGTCCTGGCAGTAGGTGGAAGGCGGTGGTTCAGCGCCAAAGTAAGCGAAGTCAATCTTATCTACCGGAAAGGTCATGGCCAGCGTGTTTTGGGATGCGAAAGGATTGATTACCTTGCAAAGGCAAAACAATTACAGGCGAATATTACTCCAACCTTCTTGACCAACTGATGCCAAAAATTCGCGAGAAGAGGCCTGTATTGGAGAAGAAAAAAGTCATCTTTCACCAGGACGATGCACCTTTGCACAAGGGTGCGTTGGCAATGGGAAAACGGTGGTATTTGGGGTACGATTTGCTCGGCCATTCTCCTGATTTGGCACCCTCAGACCTGTATTTGTTCCCAAACTTGAAGAAATTTGTTTCTGGGAAACGCTTCGCATCCAATGAAGAAGTTGAGAAGATGAACATTTTCACAACCTTCCAGACTCTCACTTCCGGGAAGGAATACTGATGTTGGAGAAACATGGAACCAAGTGTGTTGAAGTTAAGGGAGATTATGTAAAAAAATAAAATCATTTTTTAACTGAAAGTGGCAGTCTTTCATTGTCAGGCAGAGAACTTTTCACCTTACCCTCGTATATATAGCTTTTTACCTTTTATGTATTTAATTTTATTCTCTTTAGATGATTGTTTAATAGCATAGTAGTTAAAGCTTTTCTGAAATGTCTGAATTATGAACAATAAATTGTATGTTGTATTTACTGTATAAATTAGAAATGGTTTTGAGCATTGTTTGCACAATTATATTATTTAATTCCAGCAGTTTATATTGATATACATTAATTATTGATTATTAGAAAAATATAAGTTTTAAATTTATTTTTAATATGTATATCAATTCATATGTATTTATTTTTTAATGTGTATATTTTTAAATTTTTGGATCCATTTTTATAAATATGACATTCTAGAATTTAATTTTAACGATGTTGAAAATTAGATTTTATTCACTTAAAGGTTTTTACGACTTACTCTGTTATATTTGTAAAATGTGAAGTCTAAAAAGAAAAAAAAAAAAAAAAAAAAAATGCACTAATAAAAGGTAATAATGTAATGATTTCATATTTCAGTAAGAAAAAAATCCTTCAATTTATCCACCGACTGTTTTCAGATAATAAGACAGTTTTTGCATACCGTATTTTGGACGTCCGTTACTTTTTTCTCCCTAGCGCTCATGCTCATAGGAAATTGCGCATGCGTATCTGTAATAATGTTTCCTATGAGCATGCGCGCTAGGGAGAAAAATAACGTACGTCCAAAATATGGTATGCAAAAACTCTCTAATATTTTGTAATTTTCGGCAGGAAGACTGTCCTTCATTAAACTTCCTCACAAATAATATATTTTAAATAAAAACATTTATTCATTTTTCTTTTGTTGTCTCTTCACAATATTTACTTGTTTTCAGGAAAATTACAATGGATTCACTTGAAAAAGCTCAACAATTTTGAGCAGGAAAACTCTGTTTTTATTGTAATTTTATAAACTTTAATTTACCTCTTGTATGAATCTCTGAAGTACGTTTTTGGTGAAGTATGTAATTGATCGATGAAATAAATGGTTGGTGTCGCATGGATGCGCCTGTCAGTACAGTAATGAACATTCGAAAGAACTGAAATTTTCCATCTATTCTTTGATTCTTTCTCATCTTAAACCGTCATGCGAAGACATGGAGGATGATCGAACTTGTAAGAGGCCATCTGCATTACCTTATCCTACGTCGACTTATTTATTTTCCGAGAACTTGACAACCAAGAATACATCATATCAGTAGGGATTGGATGCAAATCGACAGACGCCATGCGTTGAGATCACTGCTTCTGAAAACGGGTAGAATCGATGCAGTTGTTCCAAGCGTCTGGTTGACAACCAAACCAAATCTCAGCAAGTTAGTAATATAATAATTTATAAAATGGTAAATCTATATAAAATTAATGTGTAAAAATGTTAGTTCTATTGGTGTAAATCAAGTAAAAATATCGAGGTCTAGGGAGGTGAATCTCGTGAATTTGTAACAATAGTGGTTTTGGTTTTTGTCGCTATACGGTCATCTTGTGCACACTTTAGGTTAAGCAGACCGGGACCTACAGTTTAACGAACCTGAACCCTTCGGTACCAACGGCCAGAGCGCTAGCCAATTGGCCATCAGGCCGCCATAAACTAGGGGGAGACTTCAAAACCACAGAAAGCGTGAGGTCGGAAAGGGGAGGGGGGTGAATAGGGGCACCCCTATACCTAAGAACACCCGAATGTTTTGGTACAGACATTAATTAATGCAATTAACGTTAAAGTTTCATAATGCTTATATATACCTAATATTAAATTATTTTGTTTATTCATATATAAATTATAATTATGTACTATTGAATTCCAAGTACATAATGCATATTTTTATAGCATTGTATAATCCGCATTTCTTTCTCATTCTAGTATTATCTGGATGCATGCATTCTCTTCTGAGTCTTCCGGCCCACAGATGTATAGTGCTTATCATCGGTTTTGACAAGAAGCATTCGTGGAACACTTGCTCCGTTAACACAAGTGACTGAAAATTTTTGTATAAATCGTGCTTTTCAAAAATACAAATTCTACGGCATTTTCTTCATTTGCTGGCACTTTAACAGCTACAATAATGAAATGAAATGAATTAAATGTGCTACGAGTTTATTAAAAAGAAATTATTTATATTAATATAAAATTCGCGTCTCTTTCTCATTGTATTTTATAAAAAAAAATTTCCCCTGTTAATCGAGTACTTTGGCAAACGCATTAAATAATGGCTGAGCTTGGTGGACCAACTATGGAACAAAATAATTTTTCTTGTGATATTTGCGGAAAACAATTTGATCAGAAATGGAAATTGACAGAGCATGTGCTTTGCCACTCGGGATCGAAGCCTCATGTGTGTGACATATGCAACAAAGGATTTCTTCAAAAAAGCAATTTCAAACAGCATTTAATAATTCACGAGGGAAAAAAAGATCACTTCTGCAAATTGTGCAACAAGGCCTTCTCTCGAAAGAATGAGCTTCGAATCCATATGGTCACTCACACCCAAGACAGGACGCACACATGCACTGTATGCGGAAGAGCATTTGGACAAAGTTCAAATCTGAAGACACATCTCAGGACTCACACCCAAGAAAAGCCTCATTTGTGTGAGTTTTGCAATAAAAGGTTTTCTCAGAAGCAACAGTTGCAAAGGCATTACCGCGTCCACACCGGAGAGAAGCCATATGTATGCGAGGTATGTCAGAAGGGGTATTCACAAAAAAAGAATTTAACTGATCATTTGTCTACTCATTCCAAAGAAAAGTAGTTTGTGTGTGCTGTATGTAATAAACGATTTTCTCACAGAACCTCTTTTTCACGTCATTAGAAAACTTGCATAAAATAATGGTGTAAATGTGCTGCCTCAAAACTGTTTCTTAAAAATAGACTATCTTTGTTTTAAAAACGAGATTCTCAGAGAAGTGTACTTTCTCGACGAATACGGAAAGATTAGTCATTCGTATGAATTTCATCTAGTGTATTTTTAAATTTTTATTGTAAAACTTCCTCTTTTAATTTAAATGTTACATTTTTAATTTTTATGTGTTGAATTTTACTCCGTTTAGACTATTGTATTTATGCATTAGAGATATTTTTTAGGTTAGTAGATATTATGTAGATTTCTGAATGATTCAACATAAAACATGTGTTGCAGCATCTCGTGCATAAATTAGAAATGGTTTTGAGCAATGTTTGTGGAATTCCTTTACAATAATTTCAACCGTTTCTATTGATATCTATTCCTCTGATAATTTCATGTAAGAATTTTAAATCTTTCGTATATGTACAACAGTTCTTTTTTAAACTTAAGCTTTACTTTATTAAATATAATTTCCTTATATTTACTATTCACGACTTTTTAAAATGGGATTTCATTCTTTTTAATGGTTTTTACGCTTTTCTATAAAATTTTTTGCTTAAATATATCATTATATAAGCATAATGTTTGCATTAATAAAAGGTAATAACGAAATATTTTTATCTTTATGTAAAAAAAAAAAATCTACAAAAAGTCAAACCTTCGGACGACTCTTTACAGAGAATATATTGTAATTTACTGCAGAATGACTCTACTTGATACGTATTTGTGATGAATTGTAAAAATTATTTTAAATAAAGACATTCATTTGTTTTTCTCTTCTGTTATTTCTTCAATGTTTGTTTGCTTCATTTCACTTTATTCATGCAAAGATTCTATATGTTACAGTGAGCTATCTGTCATTTTAAACATACAAGAAAAATTAGTTTAAAACTGTGTTCTATCAAACTCCAGAGGACATCCTGCAACAGAGGTGATGCAACTTTCTTCAAAAAAGGTGTTTGACTTGCATTTTAAAGAAATATAAAAATTCCTGTAAAACGAATATATCGAATCAAGAAGAACACAAATTTGGACAGTTTCCAAACAGGACAAAAAAAAAAAAATAATATAAGATATGCATTTCAATTCTATATTAGGGTAATAATTTCGCTGTTTTTCATAAAATCCAATTAAAATATTAAGAATATGGGGAAAGTAAATAATAAAAATATGCTGACAAAACTTTTGAGTCTCAATACACTTAATTCTGTTTTGACACCATTACGTTCCCAAAGTATACCTGTAAAAAATACATTGGTTCCAGTCCTAAGAAATTAGGGGAAAAAAAAACCCCAAGAATTTTTCATATTAGATCTTAAGCATTTTATTTCATAAAGTTTGCACATATGATTTGAGATCACACAAAGGTTTAGTTCATATTGGAATTTAAGCATTTTACTTCATAAAGTTTGACCATATGATTTGAGATCACACAAAGGTTTAATCCATATTAGATATAAGCATTTTACTTCATAAAGTTTGCACATATGATTTGGGATCACACAAAGATTTATTTCTTATTAGCATATAAGCATTTTATTTCATAAAGGTAACGTAAATCGTCATTTAAAAATATGTCACTCATTCATGAACACCAAATTCGGTAGTGTCAGGAAAGGCGGGATCTTTTGTTTTTAATGCATTGTGGCCAAACAGCTCTCCAACATGCATTCAAAGTGGAGGGTCGTCATTCAGGTGGATGGATACAATCCATAATTGAAAATTTCTTCCACACATCAATAACTGTTCGGGATTCATCGTTCTCTGTGTCCAAAACTAATTGAAATGCTCGCTTTGCGTAGTATGTTACAAACGTCGCAATTATCTTGTTTTTATCCCACTTGGCCGACAGCCACATCTATACCAATTCAACGAACCCGTGTATTCTCATGGAAGAAGGGGCTGCTTCTGTTGTGAAGGAGCACCCGTAGGTATATGTCTGACTTGGCTCCGTGACGCTGACTTTTTATGGGGGTAGGGTTGTCAGCCCACCGCTCAAAGTTCTGCAGTCATATTAGACAGGGACTTGCGGCTAAAGTGGATTCCGAATCACTGCAAAGATTCATGGAACGCTGGGACTCGAACCGACACCTAGCGCTAGTCACTGAACCATCGGGCTGTATGTCGCTATAATTACCAGTCAGGCCATATGTCTAAAATCAAAAGAACTTTGCACTCGAGATCTTTGACCTCCAATGCTTTGCCACAGACGTCGCACCTTGTCCAGTTACAATCCGATCTGAAATATTAATTTTAATATGCGAAGAGATCGCTTTCCTTTTTCGCTTTTGTTATGGGCGAATTATGTGACGCTATATAAGGGAAAATATTTCAGCTATAATTAATAAAACCAAGATTTATAATTATATTATTCAAAAGGCTACCTCTTGCTTTCAATACGAAACTCAAAAGGCAGAGAAAGCAGATAACTCTACATTCAGGTTATGAAATTCATCTCCAAAAATGAAAGTAAAGCAGAATTTTCTTCTTATAATGTGGGCCAATCGTGTTCAATAAAAAATAAGTCGCGTAAAAGAGAATTAAATTGTTTTCTAATTCTGAATAAAAATCGTGTAAAAACAGAATTGAGTGTTTAGTTTAAAATTGTAATTTTCGAAAGTCTCACAACCCTGGTACTCGTTGTTTTAATGAAACAATTCTAGTACTGTGACCTAGAAGTAAACATCGTACCCAGGAGAACGATAAATATGTTATATTTTTAAATGCATTGCATATTGCTTTTATTTAAAATTTATTAACATTCTTTTAAATATATTTTTTAATAATTTTAATTACATTAAGTTGCAATCGTGAATGATTATAAACATTTTATAATAGAATTCAGAATAATAGAAGCAGCTGGAACTACTGTTATCAATTTTCGGCTGTAGAATGATTATCTGTCGTGTAGGTCTTTTTAAAGAGGCAATTAAGTGTGTATTATTAAAAAAATAGATATTAAGAACAAATAAGTAATTTAATAAAAAATAAACAAATAATTTAATAATAATTTAGGGGGAAAGTTTAAATATATACAGTATTTTCGCCAGAATGTAAAAATCTTGTTAAAAAAAAATTGTTTTACGAGAAAAAGTAACAATTAATGATAATGTTGTTTATATCTGATGATAAAAATTAATTTTTATAATGGATAATAAAAAATTTGATTTATAAAGATAAAAAAATATGCACATTGTTTTGTTTTAAGATGATTAAAATAGTAAAAATTATGATACTCAAATAAAAATAAGTTGCTTTATTTTCTTCTATATTATGTATTGCCATAAATTTTGTCTAATTTTATGCATATTTTTACTTTAAAAAATTGCACATTGTAACAAATGAGCACCGATCAGTGTCTGAAGAATCGTATACCTATTTTTTTTTTTTTCCTTTCCTGTGAATAATCAGATTTATTTCAAAACCCAAATTTCGCCTTAGGTAAAACTACTAACACTATTTTTCTTTTAATATTGTGAGATGAATTTGAATGGAATTTAAATGAATATCGAACTAATGCCATCTTTGAAATAGCAGTTTTGAATACCAACTGCTACTTTCACTACCACTGTTTGTGTTTTGAATTTGTTAATGGAGAATTTTCTAGGAAAGTAAACATGCTTATCATGATTTGCATATTTTAAATTCTGGATTGCTGTATTGAAATATTATTTTTTTTCATGTCTAAAGTAATACTTTTGATGCTGTAGTTATTTTTGTTTTGCACTTTATCTTTAAAGAAAATTAAAGCAACTTGTCAGGTAAGCAGGATGCTCACGAACATTTTTTCTTACGAAACACAAAATTTTTCACATAAATGTTTTGAAACAAACATAAATTTTTTGTTGTTCATCAATATTCTTTACTGATTCATGGTTTATACGAATCTGTTTGTTTGTAAACGCTTTGTTAGGTTGATTAAATTATTCATTATTAAAATAGTTCAATATTGAGAAACACAATATGTTTTGTATAATTTTTTTATGACAATGATAACTATTTATTTCTCCTATTGAACTTTATAAATTATATTATTATTGAGCTTTATATATTAAAGTATATTTTTATTACTAGTCATTAATAGATTCATTAGATGTTACCATTTAAAAAAGTTCCTCAATTATGGTAGTATGTGTTGGAATGTAGAAAAAATAAGCAAAAATTAAAAATAGAAAAATTATAAAATGTGTAAATTTAAATGTCAAAGTTGTTTTATATACAGGTTAAAAAAAGTAGAATTTAAAGTAAAGTAAAAAATATTGTGTGTGAATGAATATTTACAAAATGTGGGAAATGTGTGAGTTTTTGCATGTTGTATAATTTCATAAAGTAATATATATTGCATAATATAAGACTTATTCTATAATTTTTACATATATGTGATCATTGTGGAGGAGTTTTCCAAAAATAATTTTAGAAAAGGAAGTTAGTGGTCAGAATTTTTATTGTAAATAAAATTGTGAAATTAAACTCGGGTATAGTTTGAAAATGAGAAGATTTAGAAAACTTAAAAATGTGATTTTGTGAATATGGGCAACAAACTAAAAAGAGTGAAAATATTTGAAGAATATGGGCAACAAACAATAAAACTACAAGTAGAAAGTTATAAAAAAGGAAGAATATACCTTTCAATATGGCTCTTGAACATATTTTATGATTAAAATAATGAAATTAAGTTAAAAAATAAAAATAATAATTAGAAAACATGTATAAGAATGAGACAATTTTATCTGTGAATTATAAAACTATATTTAAAAAAAAAGCATAAAAAAGTAGCACAAAACGGTAGAAATGAATGTACAGCATGGATAATGTTCAATTAGTGTAAATTATACAACTAAAATCCTACATAGGTCAAAAAATGAAAAAAGGAAAGCCATAATTATTTTTTTTAACAACACAAGACCCAATTGGTGCAACATATGAAGTAATGGGTTTAAGAAGTATCTGATAAGTATTTTGTTATCTAAATCCTGGTGAGAATATTCAAAAAGTAAAGAATAAAGGATTATTGTGGTTGTTTGTTATTTTTTGAATTGTGTTTATGACATATTGGGGTCATGTTAGTATTTTGTTCAAAGAGTTATACCAAAGTATTTCAAATAATTTCCTGTGTATAGTATAAGTTGTATAACTAGCTTTGGTATGAATCCAAATTACTCACTACTTTTAATTTTTATCTACCATTGTGACAACCAGGTTTCTAGCTGGGTAATGTAATTTTGAATGTATTCTTTTGCTGCTTGTTAAAAAATGACTCTGCCATTTGACTGGTATGAATAGAATTTTGAAAGTCACTAATGTTTATGACAATTGGTTAGATTGGACCTAGAAGTGATCCTTGTGGTAAACCAGTAGTGATCTAATAATGACAAGAAAAATCATTAACATTATTGAAAAAAAAAAACAACAACCTTATTTGGTAGATAGTGTATAAGAATATTAATGATAGCATTGAGGAAATATAAATTTTTTAATAAGTCTGTGTATCTAAACTTTGTCAATTGATTCAGCAACATCAAGAAGTAGTGAAGCTGTGGTATGACTTTTACTAATGCTGCCTGATATGCACTCTACTGCTCAAAGTAATTGATGTGGTACAGATAATTGTATAGTGATCAAATTGTACAATGTTTGTGAAGTATTAATTTGTTTGGTTACTTGAGTTTTATGAAGTATTTATGTATTTTAGAAATTATAGTAAAAGACTAAATGGTAAGGAAGACATTTTATCATTTCTTTTGTGATTTTATCAATTCCATGTGCTTTATTATTACTGAAGTTTTTAATGAATTGAAGAATTCCAGAGGGTATGACTTGAATTGTAGTATGGCGAGAAGAGTGACTATTAGAAGTGGCATATTTGTGAAAACTTTTGGAAACTTGTTGCTCAGTGTCAGGTTTACTAATGTCGTTAGCAGAAAATTGAGGTTGATAGTGTTTTGCAAAGTGTTGCAGCTATGTCTGACGTATAAGCAAGTGTATTCTTGGCTTCTTTGGTGCCATGGAATATTTTGCTCTTTTTTTTTGTACTAATAGTTGTTTTCTTTAGAGAATTGTCGTTAGGAGAAATACTGCTTTAATAATTATTCTTATGTACATACATTTCCTTTTAATATCACTTTATAAAAATTTATTGTAATTTAAATAATTCTGCTTGTCCTGAGGGTATTTTTATAAACTGCCAAATTTGCTTAAGATTGTTTTTTACAATAATTTTATTTCTGATGTTTGTGGAAAGATATGACTTTTAATCTGTTTTGATTTTGTGTTGATAAGTATTATGAAACACCTAATCAAAACAGTTCGTACATATAATGTAAAGTGATATTTTAATGTTAATGGAGTTTTTTAACTCAATGTGTGTGTTAAAATTTATAGGTGTGCAATTTGCAAGTTTTAAATGATGTGAAAATTTAGTCCAATTTGGAATCTGTTATTTTGGAATATTCTATGGATAGTAAAGTCAAATTTAAACAAAACAAGGTTAAGGTCAGATATAAGGTTAGAGATAGATTCTAAATTGCAATAAAAAAGAAATGTTTTTAATTAGAGCAATGTCCATAGTGTAGGGTGTCAAAGAACCAATTAGGGAATTGCATTGATAAATAAAATTATTAAGTTGAATTCTAAAGGAATTTGCTGTGGTGTATTTTCAGAGTCTGTGGTGAGGAATAAGTTCTCCATCAAGAAAGTATTATAATTGTTATGAAGTATAAACAATTCATTAAGTGAAGAAAAGTGTGTTACTACCCACTTACACCTGCTGATTCAAAAACAGAGTTTTGTAAATGTAGTACTATGATGGTGACTTCAATAGTTCTTAGGTTTGGTGCGAAATGTGTTATTTTACAGAAATAGCTGTCCTAATGGGGTATATATATTTATGATGTATAATTATTTATGTATGTTATCTAGGACATTTTTTTTTTCTTTTCTTTTAGAAATAATAGTTTTGGAATAATGAGAGAACTAGAACCTGGCCTGAGGCAAAATCTCCTATATGAGAATTATATGTGGTAAGTATTTGTCTATAAATAATTAAAGACCATCATTCTTACCCATTATGCAATTTGCATTTTAGAGGCAAATAGTGAAAAATTTTTGTTAATATTTTGGTGTTTTCTTTTTTTTTAAAAATTACATTATTAACTTGTGTACTAATTTCACTTAAAAATGCAAATATGGATTAATAAAAGCAATTATTGTTAAAAAATTTACCAAAATAAAATCTTTTATATTACAATATTTCAAATAACTTTTTAACTATAATACAGGAAAACATTTTTCTGTCCTGTTATTTATTATAAATAAAAAAGGCAAAAATATATTGCATGATATTCCAGTTTATTATATTTACTGTTACATTCTACTTTAAGTGGTATTTGTGTATTCAGTATACAATCTGGTTTGTGCCATAGTCAATAAACGAATTCCATTTCAGCAGAAATTAAAAGTTCAAAAAGATAAAACATTTTATGGTAGAGATAATAACAAAAATATTAATTTTTGTGCTGCTCTAAAGCTTGTTGTCAAATAAATATTTCTCTACCTTTTCCAGAACAATTTATTTTGTTAAGATATTAGAGAGGTTTTGCATAGATAAATTGAAACAGCTTAAAATGAGTTTTGGCAACAAAATCTCAAAATACGAGGAGTTGAGTGATGATATAGAAGTGCAAATACCCAGTTCTCGATAATAAAGATTTAAAAAATGTAGATTTTAATCGTTTTTGTCAGAGAACATTTATTTTTTATTAATTATATATTTGTAATACAAAAATTGCAAAATGTATCACATATATGTTATGCTCCACTTGATAATTGTTATATTCATCTTTATGTGACAATCAGCAGCAGGAAATGTTAAAAGAAATGAAGTATAAAAACATGCAAGGAATAAAAAAAAAAAAAAATTTAAAAAAGAACATTTCTATTTGCAGCTGCTTTTGCTATGACTAGCATTGTTGTTTTTGTTTCAATTTAAACATCTGCTTTTCTCTCCATCTAAAACATCTATTCATTTCGAATAAAGATAGTGTGGAAATAAGCTTTGATTAAAGTTAATACCAGTTAAATTATTCTCTGCAAATATATAGTTTTACCTTTAGACATAAGTAATAATTTAAATAATGTAATTTTAAATAACGTAATTAAATGTATATACATGTTTACTTAATTACTAAAATTCTAATAATTACTTATTTTTAATTTTGAAAAAATTCTCTACCATGTTTATGTTAATGAAAAATATATTATGCAGATATTTTCAAATTAACTATCTGTTTTTATTGATATTTCAGTTATTTTTCTTTCCTATTTTTTTGTAATTCAAAAGGCTATTTAAAATTGATAACCTGTACCTGTAATTTGTACTTGTTAAAATGCTGCATGATTTTAGATTTAGATATATATATTTAGTAATGTTATATGTTTGTTTAAATTATTAAAAGCATTGCAATTGTAATTGTTTTTAAATGCATTTTTTTAATTCAAATATAATATTAAAATAAAAAAAATTTTCTGTTTTTATGAAACAAGACTATTATATACAGATGTTTAGTGGTTTCATTGGTAGTAAGCTTTTACAGGATAATTGTACAAAATCTAAACTACATCATTAAGAAAAGTGAATTAAAAATTCATTCTTTCTAAATTTCTTATAAAGCATTTGCTCATTGAAGATTATACATATAACAAATAAAAAAAAACAGTAATAATAAATGTAAATTTAGAATTTTACTTAAAAATTGGTGAACATAATTTGTTTTGATGATTAGAAACAAATGTGCTATGAATGAACATGACTAATTTTAATGTTACTTTATTTTTTATATGTCTAGTTTTAAGAATATATATTCTAAATTTATATTAATTTAAAACAAACAAACAAAGTAATTTTTATTTAAAAGCATATTAAAAAGCTATTTGCTATAAATAATTTGTTTTAATTGTTAAAATTCTACTATTAAACTGTTTTTTAATTTTATAACTCTTTTATTTTTATTTTAATTAAAAGTACTATAGAAATATTTTCCATTTATTAACCTGCTTCTGTTGGCATTTTAATTTTCTATTCTATTTTGAATTTCATATGATTATTTAAGAAATAATTTGTAAATTATTTTTGTTACTAAGAAAAATTAGCATTTTTAATAGTATAATATTTAAAAAAAATAAAAATAAAGTATATATAAAAGATATCAATTTTGTGCCCTCCTGTTTTAACTTGATTATATTAGTATGGATTTATTTTTCTGAATATAACTTTTATATTTTGAATGATTTTTATAATAAATTGAAAATATACACAGATAAATAATGTACTATTATAAGTGTTAAATAAATTTGCTTGTTTATTTTGAAAATTATTCTTTATTTAAGAAAACAACATATAATAAGAAATATGCTTTTATTCATTTTCATCCATATTATTAGTTACTTTTTTAAAGATTTGATTTAATTTTATATTTGTTTGTCTTTTTTTATTTGTTTTTTTTTTTTTTTTTGGATTACAACTTTCTGTTTCATTTCTTATAATTTTTTTCTTTTTATGGGGACTTTTGTAATGGTATAAGAGTTAATAATTTTTAACTTCTAAAGAAGGTATAAGAGTTAATAATTTGTTTGTTTAAAAATCTTTTTGCTGTCTGCAAATTAAAAGTTAAGTAGTAATATATAACTGAATCATTACAATTTTCTTTTTTTTTCTTGCATGCTTCATGTGAAATTATAATTTATTTTATACACCTTTATAAGAAATTGCAAGAGTAAATAAATTTACTATATTGTTTCTTAATAAATTTGTTTGTTTTGTTAGAACATTTTTTCTTTATTTAAAGAAATGGCATAGTGTAGGAATCAATTTTAACATTTTCATCATAATTATGTAAAGATTTCCAAAAATTTTACTAATCTGTTTTTTAAAGTATGTCATGAATTTAAAATTAAAATAAAATTAAAATTAATTCAGGTTTCTTAAATATCTTTCATAGTTGTTATACATTACAAGAAATGTTGTTTTAAAAAATATTGCTTCATATAATCTGAAATATTTAAATACAAGAAACTTGCACAAAATTATATGTAAATAATAAGTAATTTAATCAAAATTTAAAGAAGTTCTACATAAATAAATCTATACATACATCTTTTTAATTAGTAATCAAATTTTTCACTAAAGACATGTCAATGCAAAACAAATAGCAATCTAGTTGCTAGTAAACAAATACTTTTTTTGGCAAATGATTTTTTGGTTGTACATTAGCTTATTATTTGACTCAATCTACCATCTAAGTCATGAAAATGAATATGAATATGTAAACAGTGATTATATCATTTTCAATGTACCATTCAGAAATTGATATAAAATTTTTATTCTCGAAGGCCTGTTAAGGGAATGTAATTTATAAAACAATCAAATTGTGAAAAAATATTTTCTAGTTGTCATTATCTTTATTATTAAAAATGGAGGAGTGGGTGAATTCTCACACTCCTGTAAATTGAAAAAATTATTTTATACATCTTAAAATTTAATATACATGAATAATCCAAATGATCTTGAATTTGGAATATTATTCAGAGGGGGATTCTTCTCTGGAAATTAATCTTAATGTTTATAGATCAATAAACAAAAAATTAAAAACTATTCGTAATATAATGCGAATAAAACTGATGAAAGGATAAGGAGTTAAAACGTATTAGGAAACGGGATTAACAGAAATTAAACACTTAATTAAAATAAATTAAATTATTTTTTAGATTAGTCTAGGATCTTGTATTAGAAGAAATGTGTTTAGATGTAATTAAAAAAACATTTTTATTTATCAGTGGAATCATCGACGAGAAACAGCAACAAAGACACATATACAATCTTCTACGAATCACGAAAGTAAGTTTCCAGTTTATTTTTTATATTAAAAATATTCTATAATGTAGTTTAATATATAAATAATAGTATATTTTATTATGCTTAATGCTAATTAATTCTAAGATTCCCATGATAATCTATTAAAGCTCAATCGATTTTCATTCATATAACATAAGTTTTGCCTATAATGATGTTTGAGTATCTATCTAACTACAAAATATATTTATATATATGAGTGAAAATTGATTAAGTTAAGTTTAAACAGATTATCATGAGAATTTTAGAATTAATTAGCATTAAATATAGTTATGTTAAGAAATTAAACTACATTATAAAATATTTTTAATATAACAAATAAACTGGAAAAACTTACTTTCGTGATTCGTAGATCGTATATGTATGTCCGTTGCATCATCGTTGATGAGTCAGCTGATAAGTAAAAAAAAAAAAGTATTTTTATTTAAGATTAATTGCTCGTATATTTCACATTTTTTCTTTGTACAAGATCCTAGACTAATCTAAAAATATTTTAATTTATTTAAATGAAGTCTATAGCGTTTAATTTCTACTTTCCGTATTTCACAGTTAGTCAACTCCTCATCTATTCATCAGTTGGCAGCCATGTTTGTTTATTAGAAATACTTTCAATTGCTTTCAAATCGCATGCGCAGTAGTGCAATATAACAGGTGCAATATAACAGATATGAGCATGCGCAATAGTACAATGTTTCCTATGAGCATGCGCGCTAGGGAGAAAAAGCTAACGGACGTCCAAAATACGGCATGCAAAAACTCTCTATTATTGTGCGAATTACACACAAGGAATACAAGTTGAGGGTTTCAAAACAGACATGGGAAGGTAATGTCCTCTTGTAGGTTGTTTATAATAGACTCAAGTGGGATAAAACAGCCATAGATGTGCAGTGAAAAAGTATTGTGATATGTTATTGATGGTGTCAATTTTTCTTTTTTTTTTTAATTTTTCGAAATTGCAGCCTTAAAATAAACTGGCGGGGAAAAAAATCCAAACACTGAAAATGTTTGGTTTGTTGCTCTACTGTCATTTTGTGCACCCGAGGGCTAAACAGACTGGGACCTACAGTTTAAAGTGGATTCCGAACCACCAATTTTCTTCTAATTTCAAAACGCATATAAGAAAAATACTTTTAGTTCGGTTGCATCACGAAAATAAATTACAGATAGAAATGACAGATGAATACAAATAGAAATATCGATATCGAAATTAATTTTGTGTATTATCAAAATTAATTTTGAAGAATTTCTGCATTTACTGTATCTTGGTAATTTAGATCTAGCCTTAAAATATTTTTATGAAATAAAATATTAAAAGTTAAGAAATATTTATCCAATTTTTCACACTCATTTAAATTGTTACTTTCGTTAAACTGTCTATTAATTTTTCTATGCCTTCCTAGGAACATATTTCAGTAGAATCAGGGCCAGATTTTCATATAGGCTAACTAGGCTTCAGCCTACGGCCTCAAGATCGTGAGGGGCCTACATTCAAATTGTTAGCAAAATTAGAATGTCACTATTCTAAAAACAGTAAACACTAAATCGAAAATAAGGAGAAATTCTACACATATGACTAATAAACAAACATAAAAATGTATTGGTTAAGATCAACGCGTTCGGCTCATGGGGGGTTCCGTTGCTTAAAAACTATCGAATGTTTTGGTACAGACATTAATGCAATTAACATTAATGTTTCATAATGGTTATATCCACCTAATATTAAATTCTTTTGTTTATTCATTATAATGAATACAAGGTACATAATGCAGATTTTTATACCAATGTATAATACGCATTTCTTTCTCATTCTAGTATTATCTGGATGCATGCCCTGGCTCCGAGTCTCCTCGATCTCAATAAGAAAGTTTTCCGGCCCACAGATTTATAGTGCCTATCCTCGCTTTTGACAAGAGTAGTGGTTTTTGTGGAACACTTGTCAGTTAACACAAGTGATTGAAAATGTGATCTGGTTATTTGAAGGCTGCTCTAAAGTAAAAAAAGTCTTATCTTCTACTTTTAACATCTATTCGGTGTTTAATAAACCTCAAGTTTTAGAGTATTACATTACTTTTTGGAACACATATCTTAGTCTTATCATTTGGCTTAACTCTGCATATCTAAGAAAAGCCTATTTGGATGAATCGTTTTTTTCAAAAATAGAAGTATTACTGTTTTTTAAAATGCTGACAACATGACAGTTATGATAATGAAATGAAGTAAAGGAAACTTGCTATCTGCCAGTTTATTTAAAGGGAAATATTTATGCCAATATGAAATTCGCGTCTCCTTCTCATTGTGGTTTTTGAATTCCCCGTGTGAATCGGGTACTTTGGCGAACGCATTAAATAATGTCTGAGTTTGGTGGACGAACTGAGATTGAAAATAATTTTTTGTGTGGTATCTGCGGAAGACGATTTGCTAAAAAAAATACATTGGAAGGGCATTTGCTTTGCCACTCGGGAACGAAGCCTCATGCGTGTGACCTATGCGACAGAAGATTTCTTAAAAAATGCGGTTTAAAACAGCATGTAGCAGCTCACCAGCGGAAAAAACCTCACATTTGTGAAATATGCAACAAAAGCTTCTCTGGAAAGACTGGCCTTAAAATCCATATGGTTGTTCACACCAAAAGAAGACGCACAAATGCAGTGCGTGTGGAAAAGCATTTGGTCAAAGTGCACATCTGAGGAAACATTTGAAGATTCACACGAAGGAGAAACCTCATTCTTGCGAGTTGTGCCATAAGGCGTTTATTCAGAAGGGTGATTTGCAAACCCATTACCGCGTCCACACCGAAGAGAAGCCATATGTTTGTGAAGTATGTCAGAAAGGATTTTCACAAAAATCAAACTTAACTACTCATTTGAGGACTCATTCCAAAGAAAAGCCATTTGTATGTGATGTATGCCAAAAAGGATTTTCACTAAAAAAAAATCTATTGCGTCATAAGGAAACTCATATATCAACTAAAAGTGTATATTTTTTCGCAAATCTTTTCACAAAATAGACTAGCTCGTTTTTTTTTTTTTTAAAGACTGTATTTTGTTGACAAATATGGAAATATTCTTTATTCGTATGCATTTCATCTCGTCTATTGTTTTTAAATTTTTATTGTGGAACTTCTTTATTTTTAAACGTAAATGTTGCTTCATACGTTTTATGTATTGAATTTTATTCCCTTTAGACTATTCTGGATATATATAGTAGAGATATTTTTAGGTTTGTTAAGTGTTAGGTTATTAGGTATTATATAGGTTTCTAAATGATTGAGTTGTATAAGTCTCTGAAGGCATTCGAATCTTCTGTAAGTGTATTTTGTGCTATAGCTCATTCACATTTTGATGTATATTATTATTGAATGGGTTACTGCCATACCTTTTTAGTGTTTAATGAGGGTTGTCAGAGTGTGATGTCAAAGGCCAGAGCGCTAGCCACTTGGCCATCAGGTCGTTCTCAACTTTAGAAGACTCGTGCTGAGTAGAAGTAGTAGCAGTTGTCCTTCATTGCGACCTTGATTGCTGAATGCAATAGTCTTGTAATAAAATATTTTACCTTATGATAAAGATAACGTCATATAATAAAAAAATGAAAATCTTCTTTCAGTTATTTAAACAATTTTTGGCTCTTCTGTTCCGTTACTTACCCCTCATACCGAGATCGAATTCTCTTTTATCACACCTCTTAATTTCTCTCTCTCGTCCTTTGAGTCTCCGCGTGTCCTGAAAACTTCAGTTCATCTTGCGGAGTTCTAGATTTTATTTCATATAAATCTCCACGAAAGCATGCTTGGTTAAAATTTTTCAAATATGATAGAGAAAAGGTTTCATTTTATTCGATATCCAGTTCACTTTAGAAAAAAAAGGTAACGAATTCGAGGGATTTTATTATTTGACAGACATTGTGCTTGGGTGTACTTAATGCGTATTTCGTATACCGATGTAAAATCCTCATCTCTTTCCATTGCAGTATTATCGGGATGCATGCACACACTTCTGGTCTTGCTTGATCTCAACAGAAAAAATTTCTGGCCGACAAATTTAAAGGGTCTATCTACGGTCTAGACAAGATTTCATTTGTTGAGTTTCCTATAACACAGGTGATAGAAAATATGATCTGGGTTATTGAAGGTTGTTTATGAGTAAAATGCCTTGATATATAAAATGCCCATTTTGTATTTAAAAATAAATTGCCCTTCTGTTGTATCTTCTATCTTTAACATCCAAAATGGTGGTTAATAATATTCCAGTTTTTAGAATATTAGTCATTTCTCTGTATGTTCAAGAAAAGCTTATTTGTATCAATCAGTTTCTTCAAATATAGAAATACTACAATTTCTTTAATTGCTGGCAGTTTGACGATTGTACTAATGAAATGTAGTGAAGGAATTTTGCTATCTGTCAGTTTATTTAAAGGAAAAGTTTTACACCAACATAAAAATCATTTCGCTCTCATTGTATTAATTAAATAGGTTTTTTTTCTCTGTGAATCTCGTATTTTGATAAAAGAAGTAAGTAATGGCTCAGTCTGGTGAACCCACTGTGCAAGAAAATGTTTTTTTTTGTGTGATATTTGTGGAAAACGATTTGCACAGAAATGGAAATTGACAGAGCAATTGCTTTGTCACTCGGGATCAAAGCCTCATGCGTGTGACATATGCGATAAAAGATTTCTTAGAACAGGCCATTTAAAACGGCATTTAACAATTCACGAGGGGAAAAAAGATCACATTTGTGAAGTATGCAACAAGGACTTTTCTCGAAAGGATGAGCTTCGAATGCATATGCTTGTTCACACCAAAGAGAAGACGCTCAAATGTAGTGTGTGTGAAAAAGCATTTGGTCGAAGTTCAAATCTGAGGCAACATTTGAGAACTCATATGAAAGAAGAGCCTCATTCCTGCGAGTTGTGCAATGAGGCGTTTTCCACGAAGCAACACTTGCAAACCCATTACCGTGTCCGCACCGAAGAGAAGCCGTATGTTTGCGAAGTATGTCAAAGAGGGTTTTCGGAAAAAGAAATTTAACTGCTCATTTGTTTACACGTTCGAAGAAAAGCAGTTTGTGTGTGATGTATGTAATAAAAGAATTTCTCAGAAAAGATATTTGCCATGTCATAAGAAAACTTGTATAAAATAAATGTGTAAAAGTGTTTCACTAAAACATTTCTCACAGACTATTTCTGGTTTAAGAACTAGATTCTCAGAAGACTGCACTTTTTGACAAATACGAAAAGATTTCTTATCAGTATGCATTTCATATTGTTTGTTTTTAGATTTTTTATTGTGAAACGTTCATTTTTAATTTAGGTAAATGTTCATTTTTATCCTTTGTTTTGAATTTTGTTCCTTTTAGACTATTGTGTATTTATATAGTAGAGAAATTTTTAGGTTATTAGGTATTGTGTTTGCTGAATTATTTTACCATAATTTCAGTAGTTTTCATTGATAATAACTCATAATTCATGTTTGTGTTTTAAATCATTCGTATATGTACAAAAATGCATTTTTGAACTTAGGCTGTACTTTTATACATATAATTTTCTTGTATTTGTTATTCACGATTTTAAAATGAGATTTCATCCAATTAATGCTTTTTATGCTTTACTATAAGTTTTTTTCTTAAAAATATCATTTTATAAGCATAATTTTTGAATTAATAAAAGGTAATAATGTGATATTTTTATCATTGTGTAAGAAAAACATTCTTCAAACTATCGGACGACTCTTTACAAAGAATATTTTGTAATTTGCTGCAGAAAGACTCTACTCAATACATATTTGTGATGAATTGTAAAACATATTTTAAATAAAAACATTTATTTATTTTTCTATTGTTATTTCTTCAGTGTTTACTTGTTTCATAAGAAATTGCAACGAATTCATTTTTCTCTCTGTGAAAAGCATAACATTTCTGCTTAAAAACTCTGAAATGTTCAAGACAAAAAAACACTTCTTTTATTGTAGCTTTATAAAGCGTAATTTACTTCTTGTCTGAAGTACACGTCCAGTGAAGTATGTTATTGGATCAATGAAATAAATAGTTTAATAATTGTGAATGGTTTAATAATAATTGAATTGTTTAATAAAGAATAATTGTGTTGTACAGAACATTCGGAATAATTGAAATCTCCCTCCTATCCTTTGATTATCTCTCCTCTTGGCTAGTTCTGCAAAGACATGGATGATTGTCGAACTTGTAAGGGGGCATCTCTGCATGGCGTATCTTTCGTCGATGCTTTTATTTTCCGAGAATTTGTCAACCAGGAATAAATCATTTTGTACGAAACGAATTCCTTTTTTATCATGCTTAATAATAAGTTATTTAAATAATTAAGTCTGCTAAAAAAACGAATTTTATTTTACTTGAAGAGCTTTAATTTGCAACAAACTTTGATTGTTCTGCGAAATGCCCATGGATTGCAAAGACAACAGCAATAACAAAAAAACTGCAGTCCTTTCATGACAGATGATGTGAAAGCATGATCGTAGTCAGCTGAATTTGAGCAAAGCAGACACTCATTTTTAATGTAGGCAAATATGACTTTTAAAAAACTAGTAATGGATTGATTCCATTAAAGCCTGTCGCGCGAATCAACGATGTAGAGAAAGAATAACTCATTCTATGTTGTAAGAATTAGATGAATCTGGTTACACGGAAGAGTTACAAACAAAATGCGGATGTTCCTTCTTTCTGCGCGTTCAAATTTCTTCCACCTTCATTTACTTTCAACCATCCTGGGTCTATTATTATTGTTTTGGGGAAATAATTTGAATCACTCTGTTTAGTGAAAAACTTGTCAAGGCAGTGTTTGAATTTCGATCTGTGATTGCTGTCACTGCAAGATTTAGCGGAGACTTAACGGTCAATAGTGTTTGTTTCCGCGCTACATGGTTGTTGTACAACAAAAAAAATGTACTCCCCTTCATCTTCAGTCTTATAATGTTACACTCCAATCCCATTCTGTTGCTAGGCTATTGGAGATATCACGGACTAGATCTGTCGGTATCCTGGACCAACAACAATGATTTGAAAAGAATTAAATTCATAGCGTTTATATTTAGGATTTTTTAAATCCAGTTGTCCTAAAAATACACCCAATCTGTTTATTCATTTTTTGTTATAATTTTTGTGATAAACTTTCAATTTCAATAAATTTGTCCCTTCAGTTTGAGAAACTCGAATATTTTTCCAATGCACATCGTTTTTAAAATTTTATCTCGGTTGACGAATGAGCAATCGAATGCGCTAAAACAACGGAATGCGTAAAAAAAGTTAGGTTTTCTTTAATATAATTTATAGGATACGAAACTATTTAAAATAACAAAATAATTTTAACAAAATGTATCCAAATAAATTACATTTTATATCAATAGTTTGCCGCAGCAAAAATGAAATCTACAATTTGTTTTATATATGATGTAATCATTGAACAATTTCAATTCTTGGCAGGAACTATGTGCATTGTAATGAATGGAGAATTATTTATTCAAGTAACACAAATGCGTAAAAAATCATCCAAATGCTTCCTTTGTGCCATAACTATGCGGTTATTGCACTGAAAGGCTTTTAAAGCGCTTATGAACAATTTTACTTCTTTGCCACCATTCCTTATATACCCCTCTCTTACACTGTCGTCATTGTGACGTACTATCCGCGCCATCTGGTGGTTTCCTGTAACTTGCATATTCTTCTTCAAGATGTGTGTGATAATTCTACAGGTGAAATTTTCATTTTAGAGTTCAATTTCTGTGTGATTCTGAATTATCCTTAATTTATGGACATGAGTGTACATTGATTAGCAAACAATTTAAAATAAAGAACTGCTTTAAAGGAAATAAGTTTCTGGTATTGTTGACTAATGGATAGAGTTTTAGATAATACAGAAGTAATCAATATTTATTATCGTGTAGATTGATTATACGTATAATTATGGAAAGTAATAGGATATTTCGTGCATGGAACAGAACTAATAAAAAAAAAGAACTAAATCAATTGATTTATGCACTTGTTGTTATTTTAAATTGATTTAAAAATAATAATGCGCTCGCCAATTTTAAAATGTATTGGTGATTGTAAGAATTCTAATCATTAAAATTTAATTAAATTATTCAATAAGCAAAAACCGCTCCACAAATTAGACGGAAAATATGCTAATTTTCTGTTTTGAAAGTACACGAAATGAAATCATATAAAACACTGAACCTGTTGTCAATGTGTAATCAATTTCAATATTCAATGGGATCAATTGTAAAGTTATAGAGACTATGTTCCATTGTCAAATTAATGGTGATTTTTAAATCAGTTGGGAGCGAAGACTATTATTTTGTCAAGAGCGTTTAAAAATAAACTGAAGGATTTACAAGAAGTTGTTAAATACAGCAATATGTCTCCATAGAACATTACAAATGGATTTTATTAGGTTTAAATCCTAAATCCTTCAAATGCAGGCAAAAATATTTTTACTAAGCAAATATGAATACTTTTAGTTTTAGATTAAAATGTTCTAAGAATGTCATCAATCATATGTCAGTTATTTTCTACCATATAAAATATGATACTCACATGTTAGCAATAGCTTGTAAAAGAGAAATTGCTAAATAACGTAACCATTTCAATAATACGCTAAATAAGGTAATCATTCCTATAATAGTTCAGCAATTAGAACTTGCCAAGCCCATTATCAAAGATGTGTGATCCAAAATATTTTTACAAGTGTGTAAGATATTTTTTTTGTAGAAACCATTATTAATTTTGTATATGAAAAAAAAAGGACTCAGTACTCTTCGTATCTTCCTCTAGTGAAGCATTTCA
This sequence comes from Caerostris extrusa, assembly GCA_021605095.1. NCBI lineage: Eukaryota > Metazoa > Arthropoda > Arachnida > Araneae > Araneidae > Caerostris > Caerostris extrusa. The sequence goes on from BPLR01010956.1 coordinate 96,821, forward strand.
ATACAATAAGAGAAGAAAAAGAATAATTTTCAGCAGCAACAAGTTAGGGTGTTTTTTATTGACATCAAATTGATCAAAGTCATGACTATGTTTTTCATTGTATTAATTTTTGCGATAAGAACACAGCTATATACGATGTTTACAAGTACAGATAGCATTAGAGAGAAAAGGCAAGACCTTCAGTTCCTATGAGCACAGATAAAGTAATTCCAATCTAAGACACAACGCAAAGAAAAATATTATCTAAATTATCACAATAATGACATAACTTAATCTTGTCATTTTCTTTGATTTTAAATTAAGAATTGGTGAAATTCCACGGCTGCACACAAAATGAAGATGTAATTACAAAACATTTTTTTTTTTTTTTTTTATAATTTCCAATTTTGTGTATAAATTTCAAATATAATATTCATAAACATTAGCTGACTATTTTTCTTAATATTTGTATATCTAGATACATTATTTGTGTGAAATGACTACGTTGGAATAATTTGAAAATTTTTGCCTAAATGCGACATTTCTTTTCCTGTGAAAACAAAGGATTCAATGTGCGATATTATCAATTGTTGTATTAAACGTTATAATTTGAATGCAAGCAATATTATACATTTAGAATTGTTAGAGACATTTAGAAATAAGGAAATTGTAATGGCAATATTATTCATTTAGTAACAAGACAAAAATAACAACTTAAATAATTCTTTAGATATTATTTCATAGATGTTTAATTTAATGGACGATTCGTTTAGACGTTTAATTTGTGTTCATAGACGCTTAATTTGTTTACTTGATAGAGTATATTTCAGGACGTCGTTCATATGTTGCGATTTAATATCTCTATGCTCAAATTTTTACTAGTTTTAATATTAATTAATTCTATCAATTAGTTTTTAGTATTAATAATATAAATAATTTTTAGGCCATTTTCTACTACTAATTAGGTTTAAAGAAATGTCTTTTAAAAAGAATATAAAATTATATGAATGTTTATTATTATTATACTACGCGAAAAATAATATATTTATAGGTAAATAATTTGCCATATTTTACAATGTTTTGTAGCACTTCAATTTTAAATTCTTTGTTGATTATAGGTTTATTTGTTGGTTGTTGAAATAAAGATTTTTTTTAAATTCGAAATTTCATGATTTTTTCTATATAATAATAGGAAAATTATAACATAATGGAGAAAATGGAGATCATAATAAAATCCCAAATTGATGGAAGTTTGTCGACATTGAGGATAAGCAGATCTCTGGTATGGGAAATATGTTATAGAACAGATGTTTATTGTGATATGTAGCTCGTATCAATTGATTTTAAATCACTTTAAGGAAAATATTTGATGTCCTTTAATGATACAGAACATAATTTGAAACAGATGCAGTGTAGAATCGAAATTCGACAATCGATACCGAGACTTAGTTTCGCTGACTATCATTTAACAAATTTGAAGGATTATGCTGTGTGGTGCCTCGGTAACACCTCAAATGTTTCCATGTAATTCTGGATGTGCTATTTCTTCCATCATTATGGCTGCAGAGCAATGAGTTATAGATGAAGCCTCATGCATGTATCAAACAAGGCAGAAAAAGAAAATTAATTGGAAACAAGGAAAGGAACCAAAAACGCAACATTGCTCTACACAGCAAGTAGAAAAAGTTTTCATTGGCTCCAATCCTTTCCAATCTACAAAATTATTATTCCTAAAGATATTGCTTCTCTACTTCATAGCGATAGACTACTAGCAATATTTTAAGCATATTAGTGACTCCCAAAACGAAAAACATACAAAAGGTTAACACAAAATCAAATAAAGAAAAACATTCTAATTGTTTGTTTCAAAATTTTTAAGATAATAAATGCATAATGTATAACTCTATAAACTTAAAAAGGAATACATTTAGAATGGCGATATTCGAATTGAGAATATGATAATTCTATGAGGAATCAATTAGTTTAATCCGGAAGTTAAAGCCTATAGGTGGTGAATTCCAAAGTATTTTTTAGAAAGCTGGGAGATGCAAGAATTTAATTAATTTTTAAATGATAACTCAAACAAAATGTTGCTATATTTAATTAACATTTGATAAAACTTAAGAATCAAAAGAATATCAACAAGTTTTTTTGTTCAATTCTTATCCCACCTGGAGTTACATTGGAGATTTTACAAACGGAAATGTGTTGAAAACAAATCGATTAAAATGAGAGGCAAATAGATTGGATTGGAGATATGCTTTATCAATAGAAATATTTAGTGTTTGTACTTGCGATTTTATTGTTGTTAGAAGAGAGCTTTCTGCTGTGGACAGTTTTGATAACATTGTAGATTTTACCATAATTAACAGCAATATCACTAATAAAATTATATCCCTTAATTTTAGCCGTGGTTTTAGACTTTTGGGATGAGCCTGTATTCATTGAATTCGATCCGTAATACACGAGGCAAAGCATACGTGAATGAAATGAAACATTCGTTTTTTTCTGTTATGCAGCATTCCTCTATAGAAACTTTAAGTAAAATTTCTTTTATTGAAAATTCCCCCATGTTTTACTGTTAATTAGAACATTTATTTACATTAGGCTGTATTATCGAAGATCCAAAACTTTCTTCACGCTTCTTGATGGCATACTTAGTTTTATTGGAAAAGGATTGACACATAGATCTCAATATACAAAAATAAATGTATCATAGTGGAAGTTTGTGCTGAAATGGTACGAGCCATATGTTTAGAGGAAGCGGTTAAACATTATCTGTACACATATTTCAATCCATTTAAATTTTAATTAAAAATCTAAATGAACGATTTTGAATTACTATTTGAGATAAAATAACCTAACATCTGGTTAATCGAAAAAAAAAAAAATCATAGCATAATACAGAAGACATATATAAAATTTGAACAAGTTCGAATTTTTGATTGTAGTCAGAATAAAAAAATTCCAAACAGCATAGAAATGTCTTTTGAAGAATGATATATTTTCAATTAAGTTTTGTGAAAAAAGTGAACATGGTTTAAATGTCCATCTTTTTGTAAATCAAGACTCAATTCATTTCGGCCACGTGCGACGCCCACAAGGAATGCGCATTCCTCACAGTCACTCGTCTGTTTCATGGTTTCCTTTTTGTGACCATAAAACCTGCAATGTTTTCTTTTAAATCATGAAATAATTTGTTTCCCAACTTGAAGCTGTCTATATTCGCTGAAGAACACAGATCGGGGAATGATACATTTCAACAGTTTTAAACAGAATTCTGTAAACGTTTACACGGGCAGGCTACATGAAGCAATTGTAAATTTGTATGAATACCATTTTATCAGCATAAATAATTGAAAAACAGTGAAAGTAAAAATTCAAAAATGCTTTTTATTTCAATGATTAAATAACTTTTATATTGGATTACAAGTAAAAGTTCTATTGTGATTTTACACTCAAACTATCACCTAAAAAAACCTTCTGCAAATTAGAAAATGTCTTCAAACATGACTGGTCCCGTATATGATACAAATCTATTACGGAATTAACATTAATCTTTAATATATTCTGTTTGTGTAAAATATCCATATTAAAATATTACATCATCACTTAAATAAAACACAATTATACTTAAAACATATTTATTTCACATTTAAAAAAAGCTAAGTATAAAAAGGCTATATGCTAAAATTAGATACTCTATATTATGAAAAGAAAGTTTAAATTAATGCACATACACAATAAATAAACATTTAAAAATACATATTGTAATATTCATTATAGCAATACATATGAATGCAATAAAAGTCTTATTTAGCATAAATTCATTCCAGCTAAATATACACACGTCTGTTCATTACTTGTCTAATTTTGTACTATTTGTATGGATTCTTTCGCTAATCTAAACCGATATTTCGTCCACTCAATATTCAATAGTATCGGAAGAAACTATTTCATGTGTTTAAAAATCCACACATGTCACCTGAATAAAAAGTAATATTCATGTTAATGCTGTTTCATAGTAACATTTTAAAAATAATAAATTAAATGGCAAATGCATGCATGCATAAATCCTTCCATCTTTGAAATGAAGCTTCAATTTCCTGTGAAGGGCGTTTATCATAAAACAACATTACACTAAAAACTCGACATTTTTATTTTTGTGTGTTTTCATATGTCGTGATAAATGACCTTCCGGGAAAATCCTTTCATGCATATGTCGCACACATACGGTTTTTCTTCGGTGTGGATGAGATAATGTGTTTGCAACCCATGCTTCCGAGAAAACTCCGCATTGCATAACTCACATGAATGTGGCTTTTCTTTGTGTGGGTTCGTAAATGTCTTCTCAAATCTGATGAACGGGCAAAAGCTTTTCCGCAAAGAGAACATTTCAGAGGCTTCTCTTTCGTATGAGTAAGCATGTGACGTTGCAGATCGCCCTTACAAGCAAAATGTCTTCCACACATTTCGCATTTATGTGATTTCAGTCCATCATGAATGAGCAAATGCTTCTTTAAGTCCCCTTTTCTCACAAATCTTCGGTTGCATATGGGGCACTCATGAGTCTTCGATCCCGAGTGGCAGAGCAAGTGCTTTTTCAATTTGCTTTTATGAGTGAATCTTTTTCCGCACCCGGCGCACAAAAAGATATTTTCATTCGCAGTCGAGACACCGTTTTGAGCCATTTTTTTAAATTGTTTGTTACTACAATTCCTCCTCAGAATTTTTTTTTTTCACAATTATAGTGACAAAGAAAAAGATTTTTATAAACGTTTGAAGATTTTATAACATTCTGTTTGAAGAATTTTGCTACAATATTATTATTTTTTACTGTTAATGAAGAAATAGAATAGAATATAATAGAAATAGAAGAATAGAAAAGGAAATTTAATCCAATTATTATTTTCTCAAAGCTGAATTCCAAATAAAATTAGAACTTCTTCAAATGGGATTGGTGATTTTGAAATTCGCGCATCGATAAAAACCTAATCATGGTATAAAAGATAATTAATAGAACTACAAATTAGAATAAAATTTTAATAATAAAATAGTTAATTTTGAATTAAACATTTTTAATTTCATAGTGCAAATAGTATTTTAGCCATATTGTTTCAAAAGTTTGAGTTAAATTTGAATGTTATTTTAAAGAGTTTAATTTACATATATCATTTGGTTATCTGGGTTATATTTAGGAGTGCATGTAGTATATAATTGTAACTCAGCAATTGTTGCCGAACCGAAAATGTCATTTTAATCGAAGTTTTGCAGGATAGGTTTCTAAGATGGAATGTCCTTATATTTTCTCCATGTACGAAAAAAAGGATGATAATCCCTTCATGCTAGCATTCTTGAGTATGTTCGCTCAAGTTTGTAGTAGAATAAAGTGGATGCATGCTGCACAGAATACTTTACGCCCTCTGGATATAGCAGAATCTGCTACGCATCTTCCGTAGTAATAAGTGAATGTCTATGTCCATGAGTCAGGAATGCAAAAATCCAACTTGTCGTTTAGCAGGGAATCCATTCTAATAGGAAAACGATTTTTTTAATGATATTTCCATATTTCAAACAATACTTAAAAATGAAAAATAAATCCATAATTCAATAATAAGTTATACTAATTGGATGCATATCAGAGCGTATTTACTTCAGTCCCGTTGGTTGGTTGTTCTTTTTCAATCAAGGGATTTCGAACAATTTTGTTTATTAAGAGTGTAATAGTTCAGCTTTAATTATAGATATATAATTTTAAACTACCAATCCTTCTTGAAAAAGTTTAAAAATCCTTTTTTTTTTTTGCTTAGAAATCATAATAAATATTTATACAATGCTAAGTGATTTTGATTACTGTATATTATTAATTTTTTAACTATAGTAAAAATGATTTCTATTGAATTTTATGCCTTTGATCAATCTTATCCTTACATAGAATTCAGATCAATTATGATTATATTTGGTAAATAGATTATAAATAATTACTAATAACTTTAGATGTTTCAATTTAAATTGATGAATGATTTACAAAAATGAACATGTTCTTCTCCATTTGAATTTTTTCGATCTTAACTTGAATAAACATCGTGATCTTTTGGCTTTGAACCAATATGATATTCATTTAATATTTATACGTATATTTGACCTAAATTTACAATCAAATTCTATTTAAGTAGTGCTGTTTATCAGTTTGCGCTCACATAAATAATTTTAAACTTAATTTTAGAAGAAATCATGCATATCAATTTTAATATTCTATTTCAAATTTTTTTAGGAGGAAGGTGTCTCTTTCTTTTCAAAATTCTTTGTTAAATTTCCTCTCGAATGAGATGACATCCCAGAATAGACTATACGAATATCGTCCGTAAAACACCCTCTTTTAAGAAAGTGTGAACTGGCATTATTTAAATTTCTATACGGATATTCTATGACCGACTAAATAGCTATAGTATGCGAAAGAGAAAAAAAAATATTTAATGGTGATATGCCATTGTTATCAGTAAAAATAAGATGGCTAAAAATACATCATAAACTTATATTTGTGCATTACATGTTGTTGTTGGTAAAAATATCTCCTGTTATATGTATTCATTGTCTCAAGCTTTTCAAAATTAATGATTTATATTGAGAAAGAGGATTACTCAAAAATTATTTCTTAATGTTTCGTGAACTTAACGCACCCACACTATCAATAGCTGTTTTCTAATCCTTTTTGTACTACCCCATTCACGTGCAGAATTCGTTACTGAGAAGCTAAATCGAATCAAAGAATGTTGCGAATTAATTTGCTGAACCAGAGAACTACCCTTATAGTACGTTAAAAAATTGAGAATCAAAATGACAACATTAGGTAAGACGAACGCTCTTACAAATTTATTGAAAATTAAGGGGTGACACTGAAGTTCAGTCTGTAGTTAGAAATATAAACACATACACAAAATGAATCATTTGGCAAAACTGAAAGTTCAAAAATACATTTGCAATGACATGATGGAGAACTCTATAGGTTCTTAAAATTTTACATTCTCTTAGATAGGGCCCCACAACAGTTTTTAACATATATGGTATTTCTGAATAGAGTTCTTTTTTTTTTTTTTACTTTGGATAGGTAACTGGCGCTCCACTATTTGGCCTTGCAAATATGCGGAATGTAGCAAATATGTAGAACATTATTCTTCGGGTTTCTTCACTACGAGTTTTACCAAAATGTTCGCAATTTCGCTGATGTGAAATAGCTTGTGTCCATACCAATTCGTATTGTAACACATTGAACGCTACAGAGCACATGCGAATAAATAGATTTCCCTATGATGGTGCTCATGTTGAATTTTATTAATCTGCCAGAGGACTCTAGAATTAGGCATCGCTAGAGTGCGAAATTTAAAGCAAGTTGTCTACTACTCATGGCGAAAAAAAAAAGATGTCCCCTTTCTTTTATGACACATTCAGGCTTAGGTGACCTGCATTTACACCTTATAAGGACATTTCAGAATAAATTGTTTCCCACGTAAATTAATTTAATTTTTAAATAAGTTTTGGAGCTGTATGAGGAAGGAATATATTTGTTACCATGTCATTCTTTAAGTAACGCAATTCATTTCATTTTTTGAAGACGAAAATGTACTATCGGCATTAAATAATGAATATAACAAAATTCAAAAATCCCACAATAAATGTTGACCACATTGCAAATATTTTATGTAGAATTATATCCACAGTAAATGTTACGTTAGAAAATGTGTTGCTGTCTTTTAGTAGAAAATAATTTTTAGTAATATAAAATGAACAGTTTTTAATTGCTGTAATTCTAAATATAACTGCTTGTTATATTTAATATCTAATAGTAATTTTATATCAAATTAATAAATATTAACCCAGGTCTAATTAATTATTTATTAATTGATCTTTATTAATTTTTTATTCATCTCAAAAATTTTATCCATACATCGAAATTCAGATCTATGTTTATTGATACTATTAAATATCTAAAATTTAATTCTACCAAAGGTTACATTAACTGAATGTATCATTACTCATTACCACGTTCTTTGTAATTTTCTGACACCGCTGTTTTTAGGATGTGCATATTCAGATAAGAAGTACATCAAGTTTACAAAGATGAAATAAAACAGCGTTTTTCTGACGTAAACATTCGACCTTTTAGTGCAGAAATCGCACTTTTCACACAGACAAATGAATCAGTTGAAATTTCAATTGAAAATATTTTAACAAATATTGATAAAAATAATAGAATCAATAAAATGAATAATTTGTCTTTAATTAAACTATTTTTATACACTTTTACAGATAATAATACACTCTGTAATAATGATACGAAAATACAAGAACTTCTTCAAATTTCTTCAAAAAAACTTTAAGATAACATCTGAAAAGATTTGTCCAATAATTTAAAAGAATTACAGGAAAAGTAAATTACTTGTTCATATTTATTCAAATACGACGTATATAATTTATTACATTTACAAACATCTAATAGAAAACATAAAAATCATCAGTTGATTAAAATCTAATTTTAAAAATCGCGAAAGAAAATTTATGAATGTTATATTAATAAAAGTAATGCTTAAGTTTAAAATTGCACTTTTATCCATATTAAATATAAAAATATAAACATAAGATCACATACAAACAAGTATTGATATTTAAAAGAATATTTCAATAAAAAAAAAATGCTGAAATTATATTGCAATATAAATCTGAAAAAAGCGCTTTGAAACCTTTCGGATTTATACAGAAAAAGCTGCACATCGTTCATTCTTAATCATTCACACACCTTAGAAAGTATAAAATACTTTCTCTGACGCATATTAAATAGTCCAAAGCAAAAATTAAACTTGATACATAAAGATAAAAAGTAACATTAATCCACAAAAATTTAAAACAATAGACGAAATTAATGCATACGAATGATTAAAATCTCCGTATTTGTTGTGAAAGTAAAATTACCAATGAATCTCGTTTTTTAAAAGGCAGTCTGTTTTGAGAATATATTTCCATAATAAACTTTTACACATTTATTTTGTATGAGTTCCCTCATGACGTGATAAAGATCGTTTATGACATACATCACACCCAAAGCGCTTTTCTGCGGAATGAGTAGGCAAATGAACAGTTAAACTATATTTTCGGGAGAAGCCCTTCTGGCATACTTCGCACACGTACGGATTTTCTCCAGTGTGGATGCGGTAATGACTTTGCAAATTACGCTTCTCAGAAAATGCCTTGTTGCACAGTTCACACGAGTCCTCAGGTGTCGCTTTAAAGATGATGGGCGTCCAAAAGCTTTTTTACACAGAAGGCACACATGAGGCTTTTCTGCCGTATGAGTAAGCATGTGACGTAGCACACGTGAGGCCTTTCTCCTGAATGGCGAAGTGAATGTAGATTCAACTTCCTTTTCTCAGAAAATCGCTTTCCACGAACACCACACAAAAAGTGAATTCTTTTCAGCAGTTGAGGCACCAAGTTCCGCCATTGATTTTAGTCCTCGATTCACAGGATAAAAAAACTGTTTATCTAATGCGATGAGAATAGATGCGATTTTCACATTGGTATGAAGGGAATACCTTTTCAATACATTCGTATGTCTTTCCTACCTGACAGCAAATTTCCGTCAGTTCACAATAAAAAAAAAAAAAAAAAAAATTTTTAGTGCTTCTACATTTGAAAAATAATTCTTTAAATATGTTTTCGTTCAGATAAATTCCAAGTAAAATCTTAATCTTTCAAATAAGGGAGGAAATTTTAAGATTTTTACCACTGATGTGGCATGGAAGTTAAGTAACAGAACAGACGTATCTTAAAGTGACTTAAGTTCTAATCAGTTCTTGAAAAATTGTTTAATGTTTGGAAATACAAAATTGATATTTTGGGTAAGTAACAACGTTAATACTATCTATGGAAATTTATGACAGAAGATTAAAATCTTTCACATAGTTTTATTTAAAAATATTCTGCAATTTTCCAAATCATATTTTGATCAAAATGGGTGTTAGGATTGAAATTGTACAAGAAGTTTACCATTGAATTTTACATTCGACACTACTACTCATCATCAATGGCGCAACAGCCCCATGGTGAGCCATGGACGTCTGCTAATAGGCAGATTTCGAAACGAAGATGTTTTTCTTACTACGGGGTAGGGTTGTCAGCCCTACAGCCATCACTCTACAGTCATATTAGACCAGGACCTATGGTTTAAAATGGATTCCTGACCACTACAAACCTCCATGGAATAGCCAGGACTCGAACCCGAAGCCTATGCCACCGAGCGCTAGTGACTTGGCCAATCAGACCCCAATACTACTACTTTAAAAAAAAAAAAAAAAAAAAAAAATGTTTGATTAGGTTCGGATATAAAAAGTTTAATATATAAGGTTGGTTGGATAAGGGAAAACGTATTGTATATATGCCTTCGTGTATCTACTAAAATAAGAAACGGGGGGGGTCATTTTTACATTAAGAAAATGCATTATTTACACTCATATAAATTTTCTGTCTATTAATAAAATGCCTTCAGTTCGTTAGTTTTTTTTTTCTAATGACAAAATGATACAGCTTGAGTCGATTGGAGAGATTCAACGTGAATCGGCGCGCACTTTGAAAGCCATCCCTGCCGATGACTATTTAGCAAGCATTGAGTTGGCATTGTGTGCAGAGGGGATTATTTTAAAGACGATGAAATACATTTGGCAGAATAAATAAGGTATTTTGAAAAATCCCTGCCGAAAAAATTGGTCTTACATTGAGGATTGCAAAAAAAGTTTTGGGCACAATAGTATATCAATAATGAACAAAAAAAAATTTCATACAAGGAAAGGAACTTAAAACACAATCTTGCTCTTCGCAGCAAGTAGAAAATGCTTTCATTGGATCCAAGCCCGTCCAATCTACAAAAATTCCTAGTCCTGATGAAATTGTTTCCCTACTTCATGGCTATAGACTACTTGCAATAATTTCAAACATATAAAAAATTCTCCAAAAGGAAAATATTCAAAAGATTAACCCAAATTCAAATGCAGGAAATGACTTCTTATTGTATTTTTCAATATTTTTAAGATTTTAATTGCATAACATGCAAGTCTTTGAACGTCAACAGCAATAACTCTTGAATGAGAATTAGATGATGAATTCTAATCAATTTATTTTTTTTTATGATTAGAGTTGGAAAGTGCCTATATTTAATTGATTTATTACTCGCTTTCTTATTGCACAACATACCCAACGATATAACCTAGTTGATCTGTCAAAAAAAAAAAAAAAAAAAAAAAAAAAAAAAAAAAAAAAAAACTGGAAGAAAATACATGAAAGGAACTCCGCTGATTTTCCGGAAAATGTATTGAGTCTGTCTTATCCTTGTTTGTGTTAGTAATTGTATTTTAGAAACACTATTATCTGAGCATGCCAGATTATGGCTTGAAAACATTAATAACTTCGGTTTTTTATAAATTCCGGCAGTGTCTGTAATATTTCTGTTTTATACATCCCACTAATAATTGTAAAACTCCCGTAAAATATGAAATGTACAGCGCCCAACACGCTACAGATTACTGCTCAGATTTATGATCAAAGTTCTTTATATATCAAATAAAGAAAAAAGAAAAAGAATTTGAAACAAGAAAAGAAACTTAAAATGCAACCTTGCTCTACGCGGAAAGTAGAAAATTTTCACTGGCTTCAAGAACTTCCAATCAACAAAAAGTTATTATTCCTCATGAAATGTTTTCTCCACTTTCATGGCCGTGGGCTGTTTTCAATATTTTAATTACATTTTGCAAAGTTTATGTAATTAAAAACCATTATTCAAACAGAAAAACATTCAAAAGATTAACCCAAATTCAAATAAAGGAAATACCTTCTTATTGTGTGTTTCAGTATTATTAAGATTTTAAATGCATAACTTGTAACTCTATAAACTTCAAAAGGAATAAATCTTGAATGATGATATTGGAATTAAGAACAGGACAATTCTATGAGGAATCAATTTAATTTATCTAGAAGTTAAGGTAATCAGGTGATGAATTCCAATCCATTTATTTTTTTTTATGATTCGAGCTGGGAGATGCATGAATTTAATTGATTTTTTTGGGTAAGTTACTCGCGAGCAAATTGTTGCTATAGTTATTATTGTTAAAACTTATAAGCAAAAGAACATTAATAAGTTTTGTGGAATTCTTTTACTACCTGGGCTTATACATTGGTGATTTTACAAAATAAAATTTGTTGAAAAGTAAATTAATTAAAATGAGATGCAAATAGATTGGATTAGAGGTGTACTTCATCAAAATAAATATTTAGTGGTTGTATTTGTGATTGCTATTGTAAGAGAGCTTACTTCTGTAGAATAGTTTAAAATAACATTGCAGATTTTACCACAATTACCAACAATATTACAAATATTTTTTTTTCTAATGCAGCTGGCAAACATTTAGACAGCTGTCTTGGATGCCTTAAGGCAAGTGCTGCACAGATGTTACTCACTTTGCGTACCAAGGGGGTGCGTGTAACTTAAAGATAAGCCATGGGCACGGAGTAACAATGCCCCCGCAACGCTCTACGATCCTATTAAACTGGGACCTACGGTTTAAAGTGGATTCCGAACCACTACAAACATCCATGGCCCCGCAGGGACTCGAACCCGAAACCTGTGGTACCGAGCACCAGAGCGAGCCACTTGGCCATTCAGCCCATATCACAAATATCGTTCAGTACATAATTTTAGCAGCGATATGAAACTTTTTAGATCAGTATCTGTTAATTGAATGCGATTCATAATAAAAGAAAGCATTCATGAATGGAATGAAATAGTTTTTTTTTCGCTGTAAAATGCAGGCATTCCATTATAGACACTGTGTATAAAATTAAAAAATTTATTTTACTGAAAATTTTTTCGCACGTTTTTGTTCATTGGAACATTTATTTTCATTAAGCTATATTATCGTTTTTTCGAAATACGCTTCTTGATGGCATATTCACTTGTATTGGAAGATTATTGCCCCTTAGATATGAATATACAAAAAGAAAAAGAATACGAGCGTCAAGTTTAGAGGAAACAGTTAAACATTATCTATACACATATTTTAACCCATTTAAGTTTTCATTAAAAGTCTAATTAACTAACGAGTTTGAATTTCTATTTGAAGAGAAAATAACCTAACATATTAGTAATTGAAAAAAAATCTTATAGAATAATACGTAAGACAATTAGAACAGGTTCGATATTTGATTAAAGACAGGAAAAAAAAAAAAAAAAAAAACATTCAGTGTAGAAATGTCTCTTGAAAGAATGATTATATTTACTGAGTTTCGTGAAAAAGTGAATATGGTTTACTTGTTTAGGTTTTTACACATCAAGTTGCAATTGATTCAGGTAATGGGGGACACATCTACAAGTCTCACTCGTCTTCGTTTACATGGTTTAATTTTCTGACCATAAAACCTACAATATTTTCTTTTATACTCCAAAATAAATTTTTCCCAAATTGAAGCCGTCTATATTGGCCGAAGCAAATAGATCAAGGCATGAGATATCATCCCACCCATAACCCTCTACAATTTAAACACATATTTCAGCACTTTTAAACAGAATTCTTCGGCCTTTTTACACTCGCTGTATAAGTGAAGCAGCTGCAAATTCGCATGAATAAAATTTTAATAACATTGATAATAACAAAAAAAACAGCCGGAAGTAAAAATTAAAAATTAGTTTTATTTCAACGATTATTTTCCTTTTATATTTGATTACAAAAATGGCTACTGAAATTTATTACAACAATATCGAAAAATACAACAATTTTAATGCAAATTAGAAAATGTCTTCAGAAATGACCCGTCCGATATATAAATAAAACTCTTTTTCAGAATTAAAAATAAATCTTTATGAAATTCTATTTGTGTAAAATACTTTTTAAAAAATTTAAAAAAACCTAATTATGCTTAAAAAATTTCACATGGAAAAAAAGCTAAGCATAAAAATTGTAAATCCTAAAATTATGCATTCTAAAATGCATAAAATGAAAGCTTAAATTAATGCACATACATACTCAATAAATAAATATTTTTAAATTCCTTATCATAATTCGCCTTTTTAAAAATACGTATGAATACAATAAAACTCTCGTTTTGTACAACTTCATTCCAGCTTTAGATAAAAACATCTTTACATTACATGTATAATAATACATGAAAATTCTATACTATTTATGTTGATTCTTTCGGGAGCATAAACCGATACTTGGTCCATTCAACATTTAAGAATATCAGAAAAAATATTTCCAATGTCGAAAATTCCACACACGTCACTTGAATAAAAAGTAACATTTAGGTATGTTAAAAAGGAAGATGTTTCATAATAAAATTTTAAAAATAATAAATTTAATGACAAATGTACAGATATACATAAATCATTACGTCTTCAACTTCCTGTGAATGGCGTTTAAAACAACTTTACACGAAATAAAATCCGACATTTTTATTTTATGTGAACTTCAATATGACGTGATAAATTACTTTTTGTGGAAAACTCTTTTTGGCATGTGTCACACACATACGGTTTTTCATCGGTATGGATGAGATAATGTCTTCACAAATGAGTGCCTTGAGAAAATTGTGCATTGCATAATTCACACGAAAACGGTTATTTATTTGTTTCAAATGTTGCATCAGAGTTGATCTACGGGCTTTTTGACACGAAGAACGTTTATGAGCCTTTTCTTTTGTGATGTGGTGTTGCAGATCGATCTTTTGAACAAATTCTCTGTCACATGTTTCTCATTTGTGGGCTCATCATGAAATAGCAAATGACGTTTTAATCCTCAGAAATCTTTTGTTGCATATGTGGCACACATGAAGCTTCGTTCCCGAGTGGCAGAGCGTATGCAATTGCTTTTTCGAGAGAATCGTCTTCCACAGATGTTACACAAAAAAGTAATTTCTTTTGCACTAGAGTGGCTGTTTTCCGCCATTTTCGAACAGGTTGTTACAATATTGGTTTCTGAGAAGAAATTATTTTGTCACAATAACAATCAGGAAGAAACACGATATTGTTTTATAATCGCTTCTAAAATTAAAAGTTTATCTAGCAGTGTCAATCAGAATGAAACACTTCTTTTAGAATGGTTTCAAGAATTTTCAATAAATGCATTCATATACAGATCCATCCGATGAACAAATTGCTTCACTTCATTTCATTATTACAATTGTCAAAGTGCAAACGAATAAGTGGATCTGATTACATTTATATTTGAAAAGGAAATTTAACCCAATCATGATTTGCGTGGAGCTGAATTAAAAATAAAAATAAAAATTTTCAAAATTAGTTTGCTGATTTTGAACTTCGAGTATCCATAACCTAATCATGGTATAAAAGTAATTAATAGAACTACATATTAGAATTAGACCTTAATAGTAAAATTGTTTAATTTTTGAAATAAACATTTTTACTTTAATAGAGTAAGTAATATTTCTAGCAATATCTTTCCAAAAGTTTGATGTAAATTGGTATGATATTTTAAAGTGTTTAATTTCGATATCTGCTGTAGTATTCTAAACCATCTATAGGAATGCATGTAGTATATAATTGCAATCCAGAAATCAATGTCGAACCGAAATCTTTCGAGTATATCAACGTTTTCAGGATAAATCTCTCGGTTGAAATATCCTTCTTTTGTGCTTCGACGTATATATAAAAGAGGATTATAATCCTCTCTTAATATTAGATTTGAATATGTTAGCTCATGTAGGTTTATTGATACTATTAAATATCTAATTTTTAAAATTTAATTTTACCAAAGGTTACACGAACTGAATGTATCATTACTACGTTTAAGGTAATTCCCAGGATTTTCAGAATGTGTATTGTGTATGTTCAAATAAGAAGTAAATAAAGTTTACAAAGATACAGTAAAACTGCCGTAAACATCTGAGCTTTTAATGCAGAAATCGTAATTATCACACATATTAGTAAAGCAGTTGTAATTTCCATCGAAAGTGTTTTAACAAACACTGAACAAAATATAGAACCAAAAAATGAATAAATGTCTTTAATTAAAATATTTTTTACACAACATCCCAGATAATACACACTATAATAATGATGCGAAAATACAATATTTCTTCAGAAAATTTTAAGATATCACCTGAAAAGATTTGTCCAATAATTTAAAGGAATTACCGGGAAAGGAAATTATTTTTCATATTTATTCAAATAGTATGTATGTAAAATATACTTTAACAAACATCTAATAGTAATACATAAAAGACATCAATTGATAAAAATCTAATTTTAAAAATAGTGAATTTAAGTATATTAATAAAAGTAAAGCTTAAGTTTAAAAATGCCTTATATATATATATATATATATATATATATATATATATATATTATCCATATTAAATATAACAAATATACACAAATCACGCGCATTAATTACCGATATTCAAGAGAATATGTCAATAAAAAACTGATGAAATTATACTGCAATATAGTTCTGCAAATATGGTTTAGAAACTTTCCGGATTAATACAAAGCTGCACATCGTTTATTCTTCATCATTAACACACCTTAGAAAGAATAAAATACAGTCTGTGTAAAAACTTTAAGGCCAGTTGACATTTTTGAGAAAATGGAAACATTTAAACTGAAGAATTAAAATACCATTTGATTGATAATTATTGAGCTTAAATAAAAGTAAAAAAAGTAGAAAAATTAATTTGCAAATATTTTATTATTAGAAAATATTACAGAACACACAGATGAATATTTGAGCCTGAGTAAAAACTTTAAGGCCAACATAGAAAATAACATATAAGAAAAAAATTACAAATTCTTAGAAGGTTGTGTAGGAGCCATTACTTCGAATTACGTCAAATATTCTTGTTTTCATGGATGAAACGAGTTTTTGACAAAGGGTGGGTTCGGTTTTATACCATTCATCTTCGATAGTAGATTTCAGCTCTGTTGTTGATGTAAAATGTCTCCCATTTGCATAAACTCTTCTTGCTAAGTCAGCCCAAAGGTTCTCGATTGGGTTGGGTCAGGTGATCTAGCTGGCCATTTCACAGTTTCAACATTGTTGACTTGGAACCAATTTTTGTGCTGTTACTCGAATGGATCAGTGCATTGTCTTGCTGATATTTCCAATTTTCTCCAGCAAGACATTCAGCATTTGGCAAAAGACGATTTGTTAGGACATTTTGGTATCCTTGTGAATTCATTCTACCTGAAACGAATGCAATTGAGCCCACACCATTGTAAGAAAAACAGCCCCAAGTCATGACAGACCCTCCACCTAATTGGCGCTTGGAGAATATTTCTTTTCATTTCTTATATCATGCCAGTAGAAATTCCAGCCATCTGGTCCATCCAAATTCCATTTTTTTCGCCAGAAAAAATAATTTCTATCCATTGGTTGTCCCAGGTCATGACTTTCTGGCCAAAGTTCAAACGCTCTATTTTGTGTCTCTGCAGTAACTGAGGCTTAGTCAATTTTGCTGTAAAAGTGTACCTTCCAGACCTTCTAATTGTGTTATAAATCGTTTTTTGACAAACTTTTAAACCTGTCGTCGGAATCAGTTTCCTGGTTGAGTACTTTCCAGTAGATGCAAGTTGGCAAACTCTTCTTTCATCAAGCGAAGACAAAGCTTTCGGTCTTCCCCCAGTATTCTTTTTACCATAATTCTCTTTCAATTTTAAAAAATTGTTGACTACAGTCTTTGATCTTCCTATCTTTATCGCAATAGCACGACTACTCATTCATAGAAGACAAAGCTTCGATCTGTCATCTTTCACGATCACTTAGAAGACAAATTTTCACAAAGATCAATACTTTCAAAAATATGTTGAAAATTGCAGCGTTGCTTACCCTATAGTTGCAATGGTAATTTTCATGATTATATATATTTATTTTAAAAAAAAATGACTGGTGGCCTTAAAGTTTTTACAAATCAGGCAGAAATACTAAGCTTTGTAAATAACCACATGTTTCTCATAATTATGTATTTACAAATTATGTTTACAGGATTTATTTCTTATCAATGAACTTTAAAATTAATATTATTTGAATCCCTTTTATTTCATTTTACATTTTCTCAAAATTTTTACTGGCCTTAAAGTTTTTACTCAGGCTGTACTTTCTATAATAAATATTCAACAGTCCAAAATAAAAATTAAATTTGATACATAAAAATAAAGTAATTTCAAATCGTACACTAGATTAATGCATACCAATAATTTATCTCAGTATTTGTCGTGAAAATAAAATTACCCATGAATGTCGTTAATGAAAGGCAGTCTATTTTAAGGAAAAGTTTCCACGATAAACTTTTATTTTGTATGAGTTCTTTCATGACATGATAAATTACCTTTTTGGGAAAATCCTTTCTGACATACTTCGCACACAAATGGTTTCTCTTCAGTGTGAACGCGGTAATGTTCTTGTAATGCTCTCTTCTCAGAAAATGCCTTATTGCACAGTTCACACGAATGAGGCTTCTCTTTTGTGTGAGTCCTCAGGTGTCGCTTTAAATTTGATGCCTGTCCAAAAACTTTCTTGCACAGAGGGCACACATGAGGCTTTTCTGCCGTATGAGTAACCATGTGACGTTTTAGATTACACTTTAGACTAAACTTTTTCCCACATATTTCGCACTCGTGCAATTTCTGTCCTTCGTGAATTAGTAAATGCCTGTTAAAATGACCCTTACAAAGAAATTTTTTATTGCACACGTCACACGCATGAATCCTTACTCCCCAATGGCAACGTGAATGCTGATTCAACTTTCGTTTCTCAGAAAATCTTTTTCCACAAACAGCGCACAAAAGAAATTCTTCTCTGCAGTTGAGCCACCAAGTTCCGCCATTACTTTTAGTTCTGGATTCACAGGATAAAACACACTGTTTATCTAAAACGATGAGAATAGATGCATCGGTACGAAGTGTTTCCTTTACTCACTTAAATACACTCGTTTATCTTTCCTGACTGACAGCAAATTTCCTTCAGTTCATTTCATTTTCTTAACTGTAAAATAGCAATAAATTAATAAAAAACGTAGTGTTTCTATATTTATAAAATTAATTCTACGAAATATGTTTTGGTTGAGATAAATTCCAAGTAAAATCTGAATCTCCCAAAAATGGAATGAAAGTTTCGATGGATTTTTACCTCTGACGTGGCTTGAAATTTAAGTAACAGAACAGAGGGAACTCATAGTGACTTGCCTTTTAATCGGTTCGTGAAAAATTGTTTAAATTTTTTTTTTTTTTTTTAATTTCTAATGGCAGG
The DNA here is from genome assembly GCA_021605095.1 of Caerostris extrusa. Lineage (NCBI taxonomy): Eukaryota > Metazoa > Arthropoda > Arachnida > Araneae > Araneidae > Caerostris > Caerostris extrusa. Next base: position 116,101 of record BPLR01010956.1, read on the forward strand.
TTACAATAAGCAATAAAATAAAAAAAGAAGACACGGAATTCTTAAAAAATTAACAACAACGAAAAACTAAGTTGGTTTCTCGCTCTACGGCCATTTTGTGCACACGTTAGGCTAATTAGACCGAAACCTACAGTTTAAATTTGAATTCGAACCACTAACAACCAACCATGACACAGACAGAATTCGAAACTGAAGACTGTGGTACCAAATAACATAGCGCTAGCCAATTGGCCAACAGGCCGCGAAGGAAATTGCATAGGGACATGTTTAGCATTTAAGGGCCCTATCCTTCCTGTAACGACCATACACAGTAGAGCAAGGATGGGCAAACTTTTTCGGTCGCGGGCCAAAAATCGAAAAAAAAAAAGTTTGGCGGGCCAAGATAAATTTTTCCAAAATTTTAAAAACAATATACAAGTATTACAATTTAAATATGTTAATGAGATGAATGAAATTGCGATTTCATTTTTAAAAGTTCCTTATATTGGGTTCGAAGTGAGATGTACTGATTCTAAGGAACGAGGTTAAGTGCTCATCTGTCCGTCTACTTCTGAAATAATTCTTTCTAAAGTTCATAGTTGAAAACACTTGCTCACATATATAAGATGGAGCAAACATAGCACTGATTTTCTGGGCGTGAGATATTGAATTTTGGAAACTTACTTTCGATAATGATTTGTAAAGCGCCAACAAGCGGCAATCTACAGCTATAAATAGTAAAAAACTTCCGCTTTTAACACTTTACCGATTGAAAGCTATCTGTGCTTGCTATTTTCGTCCATTTATGTTTTGTAGAACAAAAATATAGAAAGTAAAAAGATCATCAGTCCTTTGAAAAAAAGGAAGAAGAAAAAAAATAATATTTCACCAAAGTAGAAAAGGAGATGGATATATAATATATATTTCTTTTAATTTGCCTGGGACCGACAAATTAAAATTCTATCCGTGGGCCGGATAGAACCTTCCGGCGGGCCGTAGTTTGCCCATCCCTGCAGTAGAGGAAACAAGTGCAGGGTAGACAGGAAGGAGGGATGAATCCATGTCCTCTCCCTGATTACAGAGCATGCATTTTGTGCTTTCAGAGACTCTCATTCGAAAAAGGTGATTGTCCAAACAATCATGTTCCATCAGGAATCTGAAAGGGGCAACAGCTTTACACCTGGTCTGATCAGGGACGTTTAGAATAAAGTTAAACCAGCTTTTAGATGAGTTGCCTTCACGGAAATTATCAGATAGAGAGTTCCGGAAAAAGTCTCGGATCATCAGTTTCATCGAGTGAAAAGAGTTGTCTTTGCAAAATGTTTGGTTGGTGGTTATTCTTTCTTGGCAAGAGAATCCGCCTTCTCATTATCCACGATCAAACAACCGTCTGGGAACCAACGCAGAACGATATCGTTGACCTTTGAGGCGAGGTCTTCAAGAGAAGAGATGCAATTTTAGATGGAAGTAGACTGAGGTGCGAGGGAGGAATTGATTGCCAAAAGGTCTGCCTTAGAGTCAGATAGGATGACTGCTCTAGAAAATTGTTCTGCTCGGCATTGCAATTGAGTTAGAGCAATACGTAAAGCTTCGACTTCACCGTCGTCAGCAGATGCAAAACGACCGACAGAGGCATAAAAAAAAAACAGGTCGCAGAAAATCTTCTTAATATTTAATGTTTGGAAATACAAAATTGATATTTTGAGTATTAGAAGTTAATACTCTCCATGAAAATTTATGATAGAAGATTAAAATCTTTCACGGCGATTTATTTACGAACATTCGTCAATTACCCAAATCATATTTTGCATCAAAGTAAGTTTTAGGAGTGAAATTCTACAAGAATATAGCCATTGATTTTTACATTCGACATTACTACTACTACTATTAGAAAAAGATGTTTGATTATGATGGATATAAAAAAATAAATCTGTAATGTCGAGAATAATAATATATTATATTCCTTCCTGTATCTACTAAAATAGTAAAGGGAAGCCATTTTTATATCATTATTAAGAAAAGGCATTATTTACACTCATATAAATTTTCTGTCTAATAATAAATAGTTTTTTAGTTATTTTTCAAGTGTTAAAAATGATAACAATTAAATAAAAAGGTTTTACTCTTATTTTTGGAAAAGAAATTCTATTCCAGTATAATTTTAGCTCAGATTGATATCAAATAAAATCAAAATTCCCTCAAAAAGTATTCGAAATTTTCAGACTTTGAGTATCTTATTATGAAGTGTAAGTAACTGAACAGAAAAGGTAAAATTGTATTTCATAAATAAAAGAAAATTTTAATATTTGTCTGATAAGTATCCATGATAAATATCCTTTAAAACAATTTAATATAAAATATTTTATTTGAAGTTTTATAATTTACGTCTGCCTGCATTAATCCAGATCATATTAAAAAAATAACTTCAACATAGAATCTAAGCTTAACATGCGGTGAAACGCTGAAAGCTTCTGCAATTTGGAAATCTCCTAATGCCAGGTTACAAGTTAATCTTTACTCACTGAGTAAAATTGGGCGAACGTTTTAGTTAACATTAGCATACTTTATTCCTCAGTTTATCCATTTATTAGCGTTTATTATTTAATGGATATTTTATTATAATTTATAGTATTTTTTTATTAGCTTTTACGTTATTTTGGTATTTTTTTTTCGCTGAGTAAAGCGGAGCGTACGTTTTAAAAAAGCATTCTTCTTCAATGGCGCACCATCCCCATGGTTGTCTGTCTTCTGGTAGATTCCGAAATGCGAGATGTTTTTCTTTTTTTTTAAGTGTTGTCAGGCCTACGCCTAACAGGACCTACGGTTTAAAATGGATTTTGAACCATAACAAACATCCATGGCACCACAGGGACTCGAATCTGCACCGAGCACAGAGAACTAGCCATTCGGCCATCAGGCTCCTTAGTAAACATTAGCGTGCTTTTTATTTTCTTTGAAAAAGATCCCCGTGTGTTCGGGTTAGAAATGCCCAAATTTAGCTCAATACATGTTAAAAAGTCCACTAAATGGCTAATCATTTGCCGGGTGTTTAACCGAGTGGGGTAAAGTCAGACTTCTCAGTGGGGTAAAGTCAGACTTCTCCCTAAGAGTAGTCACGTGTGCCTTCGGGCTGGCGTAATTTCAGTTTCCTGCATTCTCCCTGAGGGTGTCCCATGTTTTTGTGCCGCAAGGTCAAGTGCAAAAAGAAGATGTATTTTTAACCTTTATCATGACTCTTTCAAATAATTCCAAATAAAGTTAAAATTTTCAAAATTGGTTGTTGGTATCGATAACCCCTGAACATGGCATAAAAGTTAATTAATAGCTAAGATTATCACTTGTAGTATTTTCGTTACATTTATTCCAATAATCATTTAAATGTTTAATGCAGATGATTTTATATATAAATAAGTAATGTAAAAAAAAAAATTTTTAAAGTCAAATCCTTTTTTTTTTCTCACTATATTGCAGGAAGTCCTTTATAAACAAATTTCATTCATTTTTTAAGTTTATCTGGCGCCATCTATTGGTAGATACATGCAACTTAAATTTAAAAAAAAAAACTAAAATTAGTTAATTAAATTTAATGACAGAATTAATTAATTTTAATAATGTATGTTAATACTTGATTGTTTGTTTATACTTTTTTAGCTGCATGTTAATACAGTTTGAAAAAACTGTATTAACATCCAGTGTCATCCACTACAAGTCAAAAAAAAAAAAAAAATGTATTTGAACTTGAGTGGATGAATAAAAAGTGTTTTATGAACGATTGAAAATTTGTACAAGATATATATAGGGAGAGTGTGAGCTAATAGAAGGAATTTAATAATAATAATATAAAAAAGAACAGCAATCTCGAATTACAGCAAAATAATAAAAGCAAATACATACGATAAAAATAATGAAAGCAAATATATTAGACTATATTTCAAATTTAATTAAAAACTTTTTGATCATTTAAAATTAAAAACTATAGAATACATTAACAAGAACACTCAAACACGATAGTTTCAAATTTCAAACGTAAAAAATTAAGAATAATAATATCCAGAAAAATAAGCTAAATTAAAATCATACGATATTTTATATTATTCCCAATTTTTAGTTACATTATTTTAAAAATTGAACAATATATATTAAATGAATAATAAAAATATTTGATAATAAAATAAAAATAAATAATAATTAAATGATTAAATTAAAATCAGACGATTTTTTATATTATTTCAATTTGTAGTTACATTATTTTAAAAAATGAATTATAAAAATATTTGATAATAAAATAATAATATTTAATAATTAAATGAATAAAAATAATTAATAATTGAATGAATAAAATAATTAATAATCATTAATTAATAATTAGTTATGAGAAAAAAGAGATTATTAACTAATTATTAATAAATTAATCATGAGCATAGGTGAAGAAAGAGCAGCTTGAATATATGAATATTTATCCCATATAAAACTAAAATTCATTAATTAAATTTAATTAATGAATTAATATTTGAAAAAAACTGTATTAACATCCAGTGTCATACATTACAAGTTAAAAAAAAAATTATTTGTGGATGAATAAAATGTATTTTATTGACGATTGAAAATTTGAACAAGATATATATAGGGAGAGTGTGAGCTAATAGAAGAAATTGAATAAGATTTTAATTTTTAAAAATAGAGAATTTTTGCATACCACATTTTGGGAGTCCGTTATTTTTTTTCTCCCTAGCGCGCATGCTCGTAATGGTTTTGCAAATGTTCCTTCATAAGAAATGTCTTGCTGCACAATTCACACGAATAAGGCTTCTCTTCCATGTGAATCCTCAGGAGTGTCTTTACATTTGATGCCAGTCCAAAAGTCTTTTCACACAGAGGGCACACATGAGGCTTTTCTGCTGTATGAGTAACTATGTGACGATTTAGACCATTCTTTCGACTAAACGTTTTCTTACATATTTCGCACTCATGCGATTTCAGTCCCTCGTGAATTAGTAAGTGCGTCTTATAAGTCACCCTTACAGAAAATTTTTTTTTTTGCACACGTCACACACATGAGGCTTAACTCCTGAATGGCAAACTGAGTGCCGATTAAACTTCCAGTTCACAGAAAATCATTTTCCACAAACACCACACACAAGTGAATTCTTTTTTGCAGTTGAGTCACCTAGTTTCGCCATTACTTTTAGACTTGGATTCAGAGGATAAAAAAAAAAAACTGTTTATCTACTAATTTGAATAAAGATCTGGAGTGTCTAAATGTGAAGCATTCATCTACTCAATAGTATGTGATGGAAGTAGGAAAGAAAAGTCAGGAAGAACAGATTATATTAATCATATAGTTTCGAAAAAAAAAAAAAAAAAAAAATGCAAAACAGTGGTGATGAAAATTTAACATGAAATTTGTGAGCAGTATAGGGTGCAGGACGATGGCAAAAAGCAGAAAAATATAATTCAAACAAAAGGAAGTGTAAATAAAAGAATAAAATCAACTGTAATGACCCGAGATTTCAAAAGAGAGTAAAGGTCAGTAGGACAAAAAAAAAAAAGCAGGTGGTGAGAGACAAATTATGACGATAAAAAAGCTCGTTTAAAAGCCAAGGTCAATAAGGAGAAAAATAGTTGGAGAAGATTGAACTGTTAGTGTCAGTTAGTTTAACTATTAAATCTTACAAAGCGAAAAGAACAGGCATTGAAGTTAAATATCTGAAAAGCAATGGGGAAGAAAAGGGGAAAAATAAGCCATTGGAAAAAGAAATGGAAATGAATGAGAATTAATATTGGCAGAAAGACAGGAAGTTATTGAACACAAGTAGAAAAAATAAGTGAACAGGAAATTATGGTGGTTTGAGGCTTTCATTCATTTAGAAGTAGAGTAAGGATACTTGTATTTTCCACTGAATTGCCTTGATGAGATGGTTTTCTTGGGTAGCAATAGTATTGAAGAAATTTCTAGAATATTTTGTAATATAATTGTCAATAGAATCAATATTTAAATCTTAATGGATTGCAGACTTGCGGACAAGTATGCAATCCAGTTCGTTTCGTGTGTCATATTTCCTCAATATGTCTTTTAGAATACTAATACTTATCTATTCCTAAGAATTACTAATTAAATGAAGTAATCACTGTTAACATTTTGCACATAGAAGGCAGATCCAGCCAGTTAATAAATAAATATGAAGCAGGTATTCCACCAAAAAATATGTTCAATATCTTTTACAAGAAAGCTGATTATTTAATAAAAAAAAAAAATAATAAAAACAAACAGCAATCCTAATTACCCAATATGAAAGTGTGTTACATATTTGTTATAGGAATTATTTCTACAAATTACATTAAAATATGATTACATTATTGATTTAAAAATAATCTTATTAATTTCATACATTTATATGAAATGATTGAAAATTATTTAAAATACTTAATGTAATTTAAGATTCACATCTCAAATCAGAAGAGTATAGAAAAAATAAATCAAATTTGAATATATATATATATATATAATAATTCATGATGGTTTTGTAACTACAATTCTATGTAATAAAAAAGATATTTTAAAGTGTATATAATAAGATAAATTACTTGCTATACAGAAATTTGAAATTTGTTTTTTTGACATTATACAAATTTTTAAAAAAGCACTTTTTAAAATATTATTAATAAAGGAATTTTAATTTGAAATATTTACAATTTTTTTTTTTTTAAATGGATATCATGTCCATTAAAATATCACATAGCTACTATTTGTATATATAGTATTTACTGACTTACTTGTATTTTATTATACATTATAATAAAAATGAAATTTCTTTGCAATAATTCTTTTTAATTAATTTATTTTTTTTTAAAGTTTACAGATAAGTCAGTTTTTTTTTTTTTTAGTTTAATCTTTAGATATAGCATTTTAAGTGTTCAATAATTTTTCAAGTAGATTAAAAAAGAAAAGTATACATAAGAAAGAAAGGAATTTATAATATAATAAGACAATTTTGTTGTCTTTCCGATATTAAAATATTGCTATGAATCATTTTTCTTCAGGGTGTCTACAGAAACTGCGAAAAAATTTTCCTGACTAAACTTCAGCAATACCCTGATTTATGGCTACTAATTATATTAGTTTGCTGGCGTTTTCCTTACTCAGAATTATTATATGTGTACAATATATGTTATTGAAAAACTTTTACTAGTCCTTTAATATAAAAAAAAAAATATATTTTTTTTTTGTAAAATTTAATTTAAAAAAATAATATGAACACTCTAAAAAAGATTTAATAAAATAGTATCTTAAACAGTATAAACTCCTGAACACCCTCCCTAAATATAGCTAAATATAGATAATATAAAAATTAAAATACCTAGAAATATGAAATATTTGAATAAAATAATTTTAAAAATGATACGAGATAAAATAATATTAAAAAATAAATGTGAAACTTTAAATAAAATTTTCATTTTGGCATAAAAAAAAAAAACTCGTAAATAATAGACCAAGTTAAATCAATTATCACTGTTTGACAATAGCCATTCTATAGTAGGTAGTGATTTAACAACTGACGCACACTCAGGCAGAATGTTCTAAAACTAAGATTAGATATTTGCATAACATTCAGGCCATAAACTAATTTTTCTTCAGAAGTATTAACAAAAATTGAACTTGGATGAATTTAGATTGAAAAATTCAATCTTTAAAATTTTAAACCATTTTAGGAAATGCTAAGCAGAAATAAGATTGTATTGTATAAAATGAAAATGTGATTAAAAAATAATAACGATTTTATAATAAACCTATTAAAAGTAATATTAATAAAATAAATTCTTACCAATAATGAGAAGTAATTTGCATCAGTTTCTTCTCGATCTTTATCTTTTATAGTTTGTGCAAGAGCTTAAGAGCCATCTCATTGTTATGCAATATTGATTGTGAATTATAACTGTTTTGTTATCTATTTAAAAAGGAAAAC